>SJXQ01001646.1:0-35852 GCA_006408695.1 Aepyceros melampus | reverse complement strand
TTGGAACTCTGCATTCAGATGCTTATATCTTTCCTTTTCTCCTTTGCTTTTCACCTCTCCTCTTTTCACAGCTGTTTGTAAGGCCTCCCCAGACAGCCATTTTGCCTTTTTGCATTTCTTTTCCATGGGGATGATCTTGATCCCTGTCTCCTGTACAATGTCACGAACCTCATTCCATAGTTCATCAGGCACTCTATCTATCAGATCTAGGCCCTTAAATCTATTTCTCACTTCCACTGTATAATCATAAGGGATTTGATTTAGGTCATACCTGAATGGTCTAGTGGTGTTGCCCACTTTCTTCAATTTAAGTCTGAATTTAGGATACACGGCCTTTTGTGTCGGGCTTCTTTCGCTCAGTATCATGTTTTTGACATGTAGCCATGTTGTAGCACACATCAACACAACATTCCTTTTTGTGGCGGAGTAATATTCCTTTGCACATATATACTGTATTTGGTCTATCACACCTGGTTTTAACTAAGAGTTGGTACTGGAGTCCATCAACTTATTCCCATGTCCTTCACTCTGCACTCTTTGAAGATCAGCACAAAGAGGGAGAGGAAGGCATAGTCAATGGATATTGATCAATGTGTGTCGTAGTTATAGCTCCATGAGGCACCCAAACAGAGAGTCAGCCACTGTGACGGTAAAAAGGACCGCTCACTGAGGCCAGGAGAGATCTGGTTTCCAGTTTCAGCTTATCAGATAGTCAACTGAGTGGCCTAAGACAGTTCTTTCCCTTCTCCTCGCCATGGCTTCCTCACCTCTAAGGTAGGATAAGAATGCCTGTCCAGTTGATCACATGTCGGGGTAGCTGGGAGACCTGAATGAAATGATATCTTCAAGTATCCTGAAAACAGCTCTTCATGGTGTGAAGTTTATCTCTTTTAAAACAGCAACAAAGAAAAACCAAATGAAGCTCCCCACTTGCTAGCTTTCTGTAAGGGCATGGTACTGACAATGGACAGAGAAACCTTATCAAGGAGAGTCGCTTGCAGGGGGTGGCATCTATTTCCCTGCATGGCCTGGATGTGGGGAGACTGCTTTTAGGAAGATGAGGGGAAATCACCTGTATGTTCCCAGGGATACTGAGGTTGACAAAGAGAGATGGGAGCAAGTAAAAGGAAAGCAAAAGGCTGCCAGTCTGTGATGAGACTCCTCCCCAAAACCCTCCACCTTTAGTTACGTTACCAAAAACAAAGGCCTGGGTGCAAGTGGATTTTTGTAAAGATCAGGGAAGGCATTAGACTTTGCTCCTTGATTGACTGTGGGGCAGAACTGGGTAGCACACACTGACAAGAGGTCGTGGAGGCTGAGCAAGGTGTGATGACATACACTGTTGGGACACATGGAAGTCGGGTGTGGATTTGAAGCTCTCACAAGCCTTTGTATTGGAATTCAGGGTCAAGTTAAAGAGAATCTCCAAGGATGTCAGTTAACATCGACCCCCAGGGCTGTGCCCCTGGGCAGTGCCACTGATGAGGGCCACAGCGTCCTTGCGCTCAGAATACTGTGGGATTTGCATCTTTGCACCTCATGCAGCCCTCACCACTGCAGCCGCAGTACAAGGATCTGTGCACTGTACAAGGGATCTCAGTACTGGTTTGCTTTTGCTCCCAATTCTTGGTTGGCTCAGAAGCCGTTATATGGTAACCACAAATGAACAATCTTTGCAAATAAGGCAGACCCCTGGAATGGTACCCATGTATATTCTGCTGTCAAAAGTAGAGAACCTGTGCAGTAACAGGTCTCCCTGAGGGCCTAGTAAACCTCTGCTCTTCTCTCAGTTGCCAGGTGACATGCTATTTACTGGCTTGGAGCACTAAGCCAATGAGATCGGTATTAAGGCTCAGAGCTCTGCCTGACCAGTTAGCTAGAGGGAATGCTGCTCCTCATAAGGGAGATCCATACACTGGCCAAATCATCTCCTTCCTTTAAATTGCTCTAAAGGAAATCAACAAAAGCACAAAGCTAAATATCCTTAGATGTTCTTTATCAATTACCCATAACACTAAGCAGCTGGAGACATAAAATTGCAACAATAGGTAAAAGCAAGAAATATATTGTGAATCACCACAATGGCATTTCTGCAGCTATAAAATAAAGATTGGAGCAATATGGCAAGTGCTTATAATATTAAGGGAAAACACAGACAGTGACTAGTATGTGTGATAGGATTGCAACTACATAAAAATGTGCATGGTACATGGACAAGAAGATAAAAGGGACAGTGGAAAATAAAAATTGTTGCAAAAGATAAAAGAACCATAAGTGACTTTTTCTTTAATATTATCTTTTATACTATCTTAGTATTTCAAAAAGTTCAAGCCTGTGTTCTTATCCAGCTGTTTATCTACATCTGTTTTCCCCACCCAGTTCGATTTCATACATCTGTCTCTTATCAAGATATTTATAGTTCTGTCTGTGTTGACTTGCTCCTATCTCACAGTGTAGATCCTTCAGCAAGTGAAACCCACACAATGTTGGGCAAGGAGTGGTTAAACAATAAATAATGTTTCAGGCTGGTGTTGCTTGGGAGATGTTTGATGATTCCACTCTGGAAGTGCCACTGTCTTATAAATGGAGGATCCACTTTTCAGTTTGGACTCTGCTCAGAAAGAAAGTCTTCCCACCAAAGAGGCTTTAAAACCCTTCCCAGCAACCAGCACACAGAGACCAGAGCTGCCAGAACTGATAAATCCTGATCCTCACTGAAGAAATACAGCTCCAGCTCTTCGGTATCCATGAACAATAGTGCTACAAGCCAGTGGTACTCCCATGTGTTTGTTGAGCAAGGTGATGTTCCCATGTGGTGGGTGAGCAATTGCAGTGTGAGTGGAGCTGCCAGTGCCAGGGCGAGCAGACACAGACTGAGATTTCTCTGTGATGGTGAGTAAAGGTCTAGAGTGAGTGATGGGCATTTCAGTCCAGATCAGTCCACAAAAAAACAGAGAATTCTGGCCCAGAGAAGAGAATGCTAACCCCACAGGGACTCTTCCTTCAGCCTTAGCCAGCTGGACCCCAGATCCTCCCCAGATACTTGCTAATTTGGCACCAGAACTCATTGTATCATCTCTGTACCATTTATTTTCTACAAGATCAAACAGAGGATGGTGTTTAAATCTCATTCCAGAGACTGCTCAGGCATCCTCAGCACTTCATGATAAAGCCCTTTAGAACATCGGGGATCGCTCCATAGACACCTGGCCCAGGGGAGGGCTCTCCAACAGCCAGAATTAAGGCTCAATATCCAGGGCAGGCAAACCTGGAAGAACAACTGCCCCTAGAAAATTTTATTTGAACAAGCTTGCATCTTTCTGAATCTGAACCCATCTCTCCTGGATGAGAAATGTCCTTGATAATGATTTCCATAAAAACATCATAGAGGAGAAGGATACACAAACAGATGGTAACACAGGCTGCTTTGGGGGAGGACAAGAGGAAATTGGAGAAAGGGTAAGAGGGAGACTTTTTTACTGCATTCCGTTTCTGCCTTTTTTTTTTTTTTTTAAACTACTCATTACCATCTCAAATAAATGGGTGAATAAGGAATGAACAGTTAGGTAAAATTAAACAAAATGAAAATCATCAGAGATTTGCCAGTGACATTTCCCTGCACTGGAGACTGAGACTGGCAGATAATTTATGTGCTGGTGATAAAAATTAAGGGGTTCCAAGAAGATGTCATATAATAGGACCTTAGCCACCATCTGAGCCTATTATTATTTGAAATTCACTCTTAAGAGTTAAGACAATATCTCCCCATAAAATGCTTACATTTTCCCTTAAAAGGGAAAAAACATTAATAAACTCATCTTCATCTAATACGAATCCAAAATGACCCCTACCCACTGGAAAGGCAAGGGAGCAAGCCAGTTACTCAATGACTGGAACGTAACTCTGTGACCCCATGGTCAGTGTCTGCATTGAGAGGGAAGAAAAATTTGGCGGGAAGCAAGGTTTGCTATGGAGATTCACAACACCAGCTCCTCAGTTTCTGTTCTCATGGCCATGAAGTAAGAACCAGGTCTGAGGATCAAGCTAAAGTTCTTTCCAAGCAGTGGGCCACAGAACCCAGGGCCAAACACCGAACAAGCTCACTGCTCTGCCCGAGCCCCTCTGGTGTTCCCCATGGGCAAGGAGTCAGTCCCGCTCTCTTTTACAAAGGGGTCCTGTCTCTTCCATGTGGTGGTGCCATGGTGGGGACAGGCCTTGAAAGGAAGCGAAGGAAGCAACAGGGGCAAAACGGAGGGGCCACTGGTCTGCCATCAGCAACAAGATAAGCACAGGCATGTGAATAGGGGCTGCCCAGCAAAGGACAGGCTCTCCGAGATGAGATGTCAGCGCCATGTCTTTGCCTTCCAACCCCAGGAGCTTGGTAATGACCTCTTTACAAAAAGGACTGAAGATGAGGTTTCTCAACCCCATCTGAACAGACTTATGTACAAAAGCTTCACTTTGGAAAGAGAACTGAATCAAAGCAGCCCATCCTCGTCCTCTCCCAGGGGAACTGTCGCTGCTTGTTCAAAGGGCACCTCTGAAACCCAGCAACCCTTGAAATCCTAGGGTCTGGGTGGCCCGGGTGGAGAACCAAGCCTGCAGACCTTGGGAAGGGGATATGGCCCACTGCAACCTCTGCCTGTGGAAGGGGCACTGCCCTGACTTGACTGAAGTGAATGATGCTTCTTCCTGCTTGTGCTGCCCGACCACACTGCCTCATGCCCAGCCTCTCTGACTCTCAAAACCCTTCTGCAGCTCCCAGCCATCTGTCACTTGAGTCTCTTCTTCCTTCTGACACTCAGGGCCTCCAAAGTCTGGTGCTAACCCTAGTGCCAGCTGCGCACACAAGTATGCCCATCCAGGAACCTAGCCAGCCACAAGCCTCCCCATCCTTCCTGCCCACCCACACCAGCCTCTCCCCTGGAAATGATCCCCTCATTCTCCAAGCTTTCAGAATGTCACTTCTTGAACTCTGAGCCTTTCTGCACCCCAAAGATCTTCTCTTCACCCCAAAGGTCTTCTCTTCGCCCTGACCTTTCCTGTCCACTGCTCTGATCATCTATTCAAGAGGAATTTCCCTCTCTCAACTCTAAGAGCCATTTTTCTGTGTTTTTCTCAGGGTTCGTAACTTTCTCCTTCACATTTTGTTCCCTGGGTGCCTCTCATGACTCGGCCCTCAGTGTGGCCCACGACGGCTGGCACACAGGGTCACCCAGAGCACAGGCCCCCTGCAGGTCTGCCAAGTTAGCTTTAGGTGGAGAGCTGACTGGCTGACCTCTTTCCCGGCGGCTCCAGGGTTTCATACACCTGTGAGTCTATGAATAGGCAAAGCAAAAGGCCAGACAAGCATCTTTTCTGCTTCGGTCCCAGGTCCAGGGAGCTCCCTTTAGGGATCAGTGCTTTAAATCATCCCTCACTGCACCGCCATGGAGCAGTGATAGATGCTGACCTCTCTCTCCTGAGGAGCCCTCTCCTTTGCTTGTGGGTGGCCGTGTTTTTCCTCTGCACCCTCTCGAGTGTCCCAAGCCCACTGGGAAGGACCCTGAAGAGCCGTCCTGCTCCTAGGAGTGCACCCGTGGCTCTGCCCTCCCTCGCACCAGCTCCAGCCTTCCTCCTCCTGTGTTTCTGCGCCCACAACAGGGCCCAGCTCTGGGAGTCCTGTCATCACTAGGAGGAGGCTGGGTGCAGGGCCTGGACACAGGGCACAGAGATATCCCTTCCCCTGCAGAGACAGGAGGGAATTTGACTTGAGCCTGTTTTCAGGGTAATTCGGCATCAAACATCATCAAGGTCTGAAATCTGGCCAAGTCTTTGTTTTGTTTTGTTTTTTTCCTTTCCTCCAATCAGCCCGGGGCACCGGGGAGGGGGAGGGCGCTCAGGGGGTGGGGGCCGCTGGCCTACCCGGGCTGAGAGGGAATGCTGAGCCTGCAGAAGTGGCCCATTGAGAGCCCCGGTCACAGCGCTCACAGCCCAGGGCGGGTGGCACCCCTGCTCCCCCCACAAGGGCAGCTCTGTCCTGTGGGCACAGGGCTCCGTCCCAGCCCCACTGGCTGAGAGAGAACAACATTTCCTTATAAGGCCCCGACCGCCCTGCCAAGGCTGGACGCTCCGACAGACTGTAGCTTTCCATTCTCCTCGCCCAGCTCCAGCGCAGGCCTTGAATGTCGCCCTTGTTGTCAGGCCCCTCCTCTCCTCCCCGGCCCCCACCCCACCCACTCCCATTCCCTGCCAGCGCCAGCCCCACCGAGCCTAGCCGGATAAACAGCCCAGAGGCCTCTCCCACGCAGGGACTGCTCGGCTTAGGCCTGCTGGAGGCAGCACAGGGTAGCAGAAAGAGCGGCAGGGCGCTGGGTTGGGCCGACCCTACAGGTCCCTTCCTGGTGCCTGTGGCTTCAGGGCAGCTCTGGACTCCTGTGAGCCTGGCTCCTCATCTTGAAAATGAAGATCTCATTGCCACGGGGTCCAAATTCTTTGCATTGCATTCACAGTCCTTCCCAGTGAATCTACCTTCATAGCTTCACCTCTGCTTGCTCCCCCGGGGCCAGGTTCCCCAAACTCCTCTCCTCTCCCCCACTGGCTTTCTCTCTAGCCTGAACGGAGCCTAGCAGGTAGAAAGACCTGGATTAAAGGCCCAGGGAACTCCACCTGCAGAGCCCCACCCTAACAATGCCACTTCCTCCCCACCCCCGGAAAAGTGAATCGTTTCTTCTCTCCTCAACATTTGCATGTACCTCTCTGCTTCCCATTTTGCAATTGCTCTGATATGTTTACCTGCCTTTTCCTTCACCAGGGGATGAGCTTCTTGAGGCTCAAATGGATCCTCTTTATATTCCAGAGCTCAACCACTGTACCAGGCACACTAATGTCGCTTTGTGAAAGGTCATTGTATAAATATCGAAATGCACAGTGCTGACAAGCCCTCAAGAGACAACTGATGTGCAAATACTATGTGAACTATGAAGGGCTGTGCACCTGTAAGGGTAACAACTGTACCCTGCTGCTTTTCACTCCAAATTCTACTCTTTGTGATGCCATTATAACCTTACCCATCTGCCCAGTTCTGGATCCTGAATTCTGGATTCACTGAAGCCCTTGGGTGTTTGTTGTTGTTCAGTTGCTAAGTTGTGTCTTTTGCTTCTCTTTTGCAATCGCATGAACTGTAGCCCTCCAGGCTCCTCTGTCCTCGGGATTTCCCAGGTAAGAATACTGGAGTGGGTTGCTATTTCTTCCTCCAGGGGATCTTCCTGAAGAATATGGGATCAAACCCACATCTCTTGCATTAGCAAGCAGATTCTTTACCACTGAGCCACCAGGGAAACCCATCTCACATGTTTAATATGTATCAAAAATATTATTGGTCTTTAGAATGCAAGTGTTGGGGACTAAAAGCGGTTTGGGGAATTATTCCATCATTTCCACACTGACATCTTCCATGCAGATGTCATGTGGCAACATGTGGGTTAAATGAAGGGGGTTCCAAGTCCTCAGCCCTACCTGTTTTACCATTTCTACATCCTAGGATCCCACAGCATTCTCAGAAAAAAAGAATCCACTGGCTGTAAAAGTGAGAAGCACATTGATTAATCCAATCTCAACACGTGACAACTGAAGCAACTGAACGTCTTAAGAGAAAAGAGACTTTCCTAACATTTCAGGAGTCACACACTAATCACAGTAGATCTGGGGTCCCTGATTTGCATACTGAAGACTTGCCCAGCATTGTTGCCAGCTTAGGGCTGAGTAATGACGGAAGGCTGTAGCTGCATAGCTTGTCAAGCTGAGTTCTCGTGGGTCTGGAATTTGTCAAGTTCCAGACAAAGAATTTTGGTCTGTGCTAGAACAAATCTCTCTGAAATGGAAATTCTGCAAATTATCAGGTCAGTGATTTGTAAGCACGCTACAGTCAGGTACTGTGTGTGGTGGTTTAATCACTAAGTCGTGTCCAACTCTTGCAATTCGATAAACTGTAGCTGGCCAGGCTCCTCTGTCCATAGGATTCTCAGGCAAGAATACTGGAGTGGGTTGCCATTTCCTTCTCCAGGGGATCTTCCCAACTCAGGAATTGAACCCGGGTCTCCTGCATTGCAGGAAGATTCTCTACTGACTGAGGTACAAAGGAAGCCCAAAAGTGAGGGCCTGCCCTCTCTGAGGTTCAAACCCAGGGCCTTCAGATTATGAGACTGATGATAATCTATTCCCTATGATCCTAGCAACAATTCGAAAGACAAAAGTATTGTTCCAGGATGCAATATCCTTTTCCCCATCTACATACTCGTTTTCTCAGAGATAATGTTGACAGAATGAAGATCATGGTTAATCATGAGCCATGTTCTAACAATCCTATTTGCCACGGGACAAATTCAAGGTACAAGGTGGGTCTACCTTGGGCTGCACCTAAGGGATTTAGTTACTCGAACACCAAAATACTTTATGATAATGAAGTTTTTCCCAGGAGATGCCTAAAGTAGCAACAAAGGAAACAAGGAGAAGGGGAAAGAACTTTAGGTCAGGAGTTAAGAAATGAAACTCTGCTCCTGTCTCTAACACTGACTATGAAACCTAAAGCAGATCAACTGTCTTTGCAGGTCTTCAGCTTTTCAACTACAAAACGAAAATAATGATGCCTCCAAGATAATTTTCAAAAGCAGTAAGAACTAGACTAATTAAGATTATAGCCATAAATGTACTTTATGAACAATAATAATTCAAAAATGTATGTACCTAAATAAGGACTTGTTATTAATAGGCAGTGGTTCTCCCCTTGGGGTTATTCTTCTGAATATAGAAGAAAAAAATCCCTTTTCCAGCATTCTGAAATGCTTGCTCCATCCCCCAGTTCCCTGCTGGCCACTGGCAGCCACAGGATTGCTGATCACTTTCCAGGAAATCAGGAGCGAGGTGGGGCTGCTCTTGCTTCAGGAAACAGGAGGACAACAAAAGGAGAATCCTCTCAGCCTGCTTTCCCCTTCACTTTCTTCCCAGGCACAAAGAGAAAGAGTTTGCCAAATCCAGGTTCTGGGAAACTCCGGGTGGATTAAGAAAGTCATTTCTCTTCTCTGAGCCTCTATTTTCCAAAATATGAAATTAAGTGGTTGAACAGAGTGATATTTAAGTCTAAGTGTAACAGTGTAACTTATTGCCAGAATAGAGACACTTCTGAATATGAAAAATTATTAATAATTATACCAGGATGGGGCTTCCCTGGTGGCTCAGTGGTAAAGAATCTGACTGACAATGCGGGAGACACAAGAGATGCAGGTTCAGTCCCTGGGTTGGGAAGATTCCCCTGGAGGAGTAAATGGCAACTGACTCCAGGATTCTGGCCTGGGAAATCCCAAGGACAAAGGAGCCTGAAGGGCTATAGTCTATAGCGTCGCAAAAGATTCAGACATGACTTAGCAACAGAAACACAACAGCAACATACCAGGATGACAACTGCAAATAGAACTGTACCAGGAAAACTGGATGTGTGGACATTTTATTAAACCCTGTTTCAACTTGCACTGTTACTGGAAAAACAAGAAAACAAAATGAACTTGAGGTAGAAATATTTCAGTTCCCTCAGTGTGGCCTTGGCCACACAGAAACTTTGACTAAATCTACAGGTTGTTTTTACTTGTTCTCAGTGAACCAAAGGCAAACTCACTATTAAGTCACACGTATAAAAGAGCCTGAATACCATAAAGCATTTATACATCCTTTAGCTCCAGGCAAACAATCCTGTGAGGCAAGCCTGGGAAGGCAGTAATCCCATTATAGAGATTTTCTTTTAAAGGCCTAGAGAAAGTTAAGGACTGGCCCAAAGTCATGTCATTAGAGAATCCACTGCAATACAAGAGACCACCTATAACACAGGAGACCCAGGTTCCATCCCTGGGTCGGGAAGATCCTCCAGAGAAGGAGATAGCAACCCACTCCAGTATTCTTGTCTGGGAAATCCCATGGACAGAGGAGCCTCGCAGGCTATCGGCAGGGGCCACAAAGAGTTGGACACGACTGAGCAAGTAAACCACCACCACCACCAAGGTCATGGAGCAAAGAGAGCACAGTCATGTCCTAGGCAATTGACTCTGTGCTCTCTCTGTTGCGCCAAGTTAGTAAAGAGAGCACATATCTTGTAAAGGCAGATTGGCATTAGACTGGCTACCTTTTATCCAGGAAGTCCCTCTCTACCCATAACAATGATAAGCAAAGCATAGACATTTTTTTTAGACCCCTGAAGCTTGAGGTTGACTAGGGTCTTGAGAATCAGCTAAATTTACAGACGAGGAAACCAAAACCCAGAGAGAATGAGGTGGCCAAGATCACCCCTCAAGACCCACATTCAAGAAGAATTTAGGTCCCAAACGCCTCCTCTAGCACTTTTTTTAATGTTAAGTAAACACAAAGAGACTTAGGAAAGTCAACATAACTTATACCCCTTCTGCGTCTTTCAAAGATTAATGAATTACCTTTTGATTTTCTAATGCTGAAGAGCCTCAAGCTATTGCTTCCTTCCTTGAGCTCTCAGAAGCTAGTTGAGCATATTTAAGTTGAAGGAATTCAACAGACACTTCTTATTTCTCTTCCCTGCACTTCGAGTGAAGATCAAATTAAATGAAGTTTCCTTCTGGGCAAAGCTTCCATAATTCAAAATGTTTACTGGAGTCCTGAGGGCAAAACCAAAGGGAGCTTGCCTTTGCGGTGTGGTGATGAGCTCTTGGAAAATGAAAAAGGAGCCTTGGATCGAAGTTCTGTTTCAGCTATTCCTTAGCAGCACTCCCTTGACTGAGTTATTTGCCCTCTCTGGGCCTCAGTTTCTTCATCTGTGAAATGAAAGAGTGGTATTAGGTAAGATTTAAACATTCTTCCATCTCTAATAAGCTATGTCCAGACTGTAAGTGTTTTCAAGTAGGACACTGATCCAATTCTTTTCAGTCCATTAGTGTCATAGAAGTCAGGGTCTAGGAGAGGTTTTGTCAGCCATTGCATCTTGCTGATGGATATTTTCTGTACCTTTGTCCTATACTCCTTTGTCCTACTGCTGATTAGCACAAGTAACTACTTGTACCAGCTGAAAGAGGCAAGGGGGCCAGTCATTCTCTCTAGTACAAACCAGGGGGTGGTGAGTTAAATCAGAGGCATTAGTCATGTTGCCTCAATGACTGATTCCTCATAAATGAATACAGTTCTGAAAAACTTTGCTCAAAGCCTGATCATTTATTTCCTGATTTATTACCTGTGCTGAGATCATTGCTGTAGATATTTCTCCAAGGAACTGTAACTGTAGGGCAAAATAATGACTCCATGACATTCATTGATGTCACTGACTCCAACCTCCCCAAAGATAGAGAAAACTTTCTAGAAGACATACATAGCAATGACTTGTTTCTAGCACTGCAGACCATCAGCACAGCTTACGATTCTGGAAGTTCAGACCCAAAATACCTATCCTGTCAGTCTTCCTCTTGAGTGGGAGGGGAAGCTGCTTATAGTCAACTTCTGTGTCTCTTGCCAGCACCCTTTCTCTTTCTTCTCATAAAGTTCTTATTCAGTGGAAAATCCATCCCGTGTACTATATATGGAAACAGACTCTTCCCACACAGACAAAGAGGCAAATGTATGTCCTAGGCCAGGTCACCATATGAAGATGAGGGTGAATGTGAGACCAAAGCAAGTCAATCCAATTGCTCACCATGACCTTTCTGCTTTTAAGCACGATGATTATTTTTTCCCCATTGAGTTTATTTAGTTGATAGAATGTGAGTCTTACAGATGATTATCCTGCCCATATGTGGAGAGAGCTGGAAAGAAGAACCCCGGTGATGGTATCTGAGCCCCTGGATACAGCCAAGCCTGAAGCAAGACCACTCTTGGGCTTTTCTATTACTGGGTTCATAAATACACTCTTTGGTATGGGCTATTTCAGTTAGGTTTCTCTTATTTGTAACCAAAGGACTCTTGACTAATGTTATCTTCTTATTAGATACTCCATGGGAACTTTGAATATCAGAGCTGAAATAACTTCTAATGTGTTCAAGCCCACTATGAATAGAGAAACTGATAAATGAATAGAAGAACTGAGAGGATCTGCTTAGAGGTATCCAAGAAGTTCTAGGACTAGAAGCCAGATCGTTTCATCACTCTAGAAGTTTCCCCAGAGGTCACTTATTCCAATACTTGATTTGATTCTAATGCAAACTCCACAGTGTAAAACACAGAAAAAAAAAATGCCTCTTTAACACTGAGCTTCATGCTCTATAAGAGCTGAGACACACCACATTCCTGAAATATTTTCATCATGTGTGTCACCCTTTGATTTCTCATAACATTTTTATTGCTGTTATAATTCCAGAATAAAATGTCTTGCTTCACATCCCATCTACCATTTATTTACAAATTGTGTGAACTTGGACAGGTTAGTAATAATATTGTGTGTCCATTTCTTCATCTATGAAATGGAGGTGATAAAAAGAAACAGTGTCTACTTCGTAGAACTATCAGAAGCATTGACAAAATCCTTGTGGAGCATTTAGCCCAGTAGCTGGCATAGAGCATCCAGTAATTTTGACTATTGCTATTAGTTTATGATTTTTGAAACAACACTGAGAGATAAGACAGCATATAGATAGGAAAGTCAAGGACCAGATGTCTAAGACAAGATAGTGAGTGGAAGAACAGAAACCAAGTCCCATCTCACGTAATCCTTACTATAAACTATATTCTATAAACTAGCTGGTCATTTCAGATTGTGTTCACTAGTTCATACATTCACTGATTCTATCATTATTTCACATGCTCATTAATTCAGCAGCTATTTCCTGAGAACCATAGATCCTTTCTAGCCCTGGGAGCTTAGAGACCAGGGTTGATTCTTGTTCTTTCCTAATTCACTCTTTAGGCCCAAGGCAAGTGACTTCATCTCTTTGGGGGCCGGTTTCTTCAGGACACTGGGCAAGATGTCTGAAGGCTCCTTTGGTAGAAGCTCCTGTTTGCTGTCCGCAGTATGACCAGCTTGGAGGAGACAAAGAGGCGGTCCAGAGGCTTACCTAGAGGAGCCCGTAGCTAAGGGGGAAGAATAAACATAACCAATATGACTTGCTTCAGGATGCTGGAGGACAACACATGTATTTACACAATGTTTCTTAGTGAAATAAATTTGATGTCCTCATCTCATATGCCAGGGTTCATGGGAAAGTTGATTTCTGGCATCTTGGGGCTGGGGGAGGGGCTCTCTCCTCCTCCAGATGGATGACCATGCACAAGAACTTTCAAATAGACTTGCACACTGGCAGCCCTGGGGCCCGGTGAAGCCTGTAAAAAGTGTTTTGCTTGGCCTGCAGTACTTTTTAAAAATTTTAAGTCAACTTTTTAGCAGCTGGGAAGTTTCTCATTAAAACCCAGATTTCTGGCTTCTATTGAAAAAGCAAAATGTCTAGTGACCCTGGGCTGGAATCTCTACAGTGGCAACTGACATCTTAGCGGCTTCTCTCATAGAGGTGCTGCTGTGTCTCTCCCTAATCAGAGATGAAAGTTTGACTTCATCTTGAGACAGACTGTATGAATTCAGGGAAAATGTACATCAGGTCTATTATGTGAGTTTAAAAATATTTATGGAGAGGAGTAATGGGGGAGCTGAATGTATTGTGATAACCCAAATATGTTATTAATATAAGTATATTAATAAATATAAACATACAATTATATAGTTTTATTTATATTTTACATATTTACATTTATATAAACATATATTTTATACTTTAAGTTTCTGGATTTCCTTAGGTATTAATTTCAGCCTAGCAAGGGGCCAGCATGCTTTGGTATTTCACAAAGAGAAATGTTTCTAGATCTGAACAAATCATTTACACATGACACTTCCCTTCCTTAAAGGGCATCCGAGTTGGCAACACTGGCTCTAACCGTGATGTACTGGTAACCTGGCTCTCTGAAGAAAAAAAGTCTTGATTCATGTAGTTTGCCAAACTCCAAAGGTAAGTACTCCCACCCTAACCAAGTGCAAAGATGACTTAACAACTGATTCATTATTTCCCAAATGTTAGCAGTTGATTCTTGTGAGCCAGTACAGGCAGATTCAGCACACCCGCTCTATCTAACTCCAGAACATGGGAATATCAAAGCTGTGTTACTTTCTCTCACTTAGAGTTCTATGGAGGGACATAGCGTTGTCTAAGACATGCCTGTCTTTGGGGGAATTTTGGTTCAGGTCAGGAGATAAAGCAAATACCTTTGAAATAATTAGAGAGCCTTTTGAGCAGAGTCAGTAGTCTTCCCAACATCTTTGCTGGAATGTCTAATAAGAATATCAAACTCACAATACCCAAAATAGTTTTCCTGGACTTCCTGCCAAAGTTGTATTGTGTCCTCCCAAACTTCTATCTCAGAAAGTTGACTTCTTCCTAGTTCTCAAGCTAAAAGATAAGGAATCATCCTTGATTCCTTCCTCTCTCAACCTTATCCAATTTAGAAACTAGTCTCATGTATCTACCTCCAACATTTATTTTAAACCATCCATGGCCCTGCATCCCACAACAGCAACCCTAGTCCCTTTTCTGATGCCTCTCTCTGGTCCAGGTCTCTAAACTCTTGGCTCTTCCTCAGCATCAACCTTCACCAGTTATTTTTTCTCTCCCTCCCTAAGTGTTTGCCATGATCAGCTCCTTCTCATTCTTCAGATACCTGTCTGAATGGCATCTCCTTACAGCTATCTTCTCTGCCTGCCTTATCTAACGTAGCTCTCCCTACCTGACTGGTAATTCTCCTTTCCATCAACCTATTAATTATCTCAGGTGGCTCAATGGTAAAAGAATCTGCTTGCCAATGCAGGAGACCTTCAGGAGACGCAGGTTTGATCCCCTAGAGGAGGAAATGGCAACCAACTCCAGTATTCTTGCCTGGAAAATCCCATGGACAGAGGAGCCTGGCAGGCTACAGTCCATGGGGCTGCAAAGAGTCATACATGACTAAGCAACTGAGCACATGCGTTATCACGTACTTTGTCACTTGTCTATGACTTGCTCCTTCCCATACACACAACATGTCAGTTCCACAAGAGTAGGAAGCATTTATGCCTTGATTTTGCTCTGTCTTCTGCTTAGCACAGTGCTTATCACAGGGTAGTCATTATATAAATCCTTGGTGAGTGAATGAATGGAAAATGAATGAAGGATAGAGGTGAAGTGAGATTTGATATTTCAGAATTCCCTTTTGGCCCTAACATGTTAGAAGTCTGTGGCTTTAAGAGACAGACTTCCTTCTGATGTGGGTCCAGCTCTCAAAGTAAAACTGAATTCAGTGAGGAGGCAGACAAATGAAGAAACCAGCAATCAGCTGTAGTCAGGGGTGACTCCCTGGAGGAAGTGGTGAATATACTCGGCTTTTCCAGTCTTCAGAATCACTTACACAGAAGACATCTGACACCTTATAGAAATTTTACCTTAATCTTCATTTCAATTGTGATAGTGATTATAAAAACTTGAAGAGCACACTTTTCAGGAATCTCTAGCTTCTAAACTTCCATATCCTTAAATATCCATGTATGTGTGTGTGTGCTGATTACCAGGTTTAATCTGGCATAAAGAACTTGCTGAATTTGCCCCGAGGCCCATAGACTTGACCCCCTTAGCTGGCTTGATGTTTGAAGGCAGGATCTGTTTCACACCTCAGAGAAGACCCACTTAGGACAGGAAATGAGTCATCTGTGTTCCACGGAGGACCTGCTTCAGATTGGACTACACTAAATGTGAAACAGATTAAACCGGAATGAAATCATAACATATTCGCTCCCTCCCACACTGTGGGACATGTCATAACCCTTTGGTACCTTACCCTGAAACTTTCAATCCTGAGGAGGTCTTCTGAAATCACCTGTCTGACCCTTTTGTTCTCCAGAAGGGGAAACTGAGGACCAGAGAAGGGCAGTGACTTGTCCAAGTTTACATAGTATATTTGGAGCAGAGCCAGCACTGAATTCTTGTCCTATCCCAGTCAAATGTCCTAAAGAAACATACACATACAAGCTGAGTGTTCTTTCATTTTATTTTTTTTTAAAGACCCATTGCTTTGTTTTATTTATTTAACTTTTTGGCTACACAGAATGTGGGATCTTAGTTCCCCAACCAGGAATGGATCCCACACTCTATGCATTGAAACTGTGGAGTTTTAACCACTAGACAACAGGGAAGTCCCACAAATTGAGTTTTTAAAGAAAAAAATCAAAATTTTTTTGTTTAATCTTTGTTAGCAACTTGATGAGCTATTTACTGACTTTTTCTAATTGAAAATTAAAATTTTAGCAACTAAGCTCTACTCTTACTAGGGATCTAGGACATCCCAAAGGAATTTGGCTTAAAATGATTAACAAAGTCTTCACATAGTGACATGTAAGACAGTCCATACCACTTTATACCATCAGTAAAAAATTATGTCACTGTAAAAGCAACAAAAAGAACTAATTCTTTTCATTTTAATCCTTGTAGTTAAGACTTGGAGATCATCCCTTGCAGTTTTCAGCAATTTGTTTGAGATGCGAATGCAGTAGAAGGATGCAGGCCAACCTGTTAAACTGTTACACACACAGTATTGGAGAATACAGAGGAGATATCAACTGAACAAAAGATGGGAGTTTTTGTGAGCTTTTGAATCTATCAAATGTTCAGAGCAGTTTAGGAAGTTACAGTATTTCAAGATGTATTTATTTAAACACAGTGCCTGACAGGCAAACAGCAATCATTTGATTAATTTATATATATCTAGTCTGAAAAGGGCAACCAGTACCTCTCAAAGTGCAGAAAGAATTAGAAACAGCTTCCCAATTCACTCTCCTGGATCTGTCTTTCCCCAGGGTCACCAGCTCTATGAGAGCGATCATACCAGAGTGGAGTCAGGAGTCTTTCTACAGAGACAATAGGGAACCAGTTTTGGAACCCTAGACCAGTGCTTCTCAGACTTGAGGTGTCTAGAAATCACCTGGGATATTTGCTAAAATGCAGGTTCCTGGGCCCACTTACAGGGCATCTAACTTCCTAAGAGTCTGGCTTGGTCCCCAAGAATCAGCATTTTAATCAGCACTCTTAGTTGATACTGACACAACTAGATGGTAGAACAAACATACTAACATCCATCAGCTGTAGGCAAGTTATTCCCTTTTCTCTGAGTCTCAATTTCCCATATGTGGAATGAGGACACTGGACAAGTGTCTCTCTAAGATCACTCCCTGATTCAGACAATAGAGATCTATGACTCTTGAATGACAAGGTTTGCAGCCCAGTTGGGCCATGTGCTTATAGGAGCATTTCACTCAAACACAGGCACTTTTCAACACAGGGTTCAGTGCGAACCATGGAGGGGTTCAGGGGTTCCCTGCCAGTTCCTCCCGCTGTATGCCATCCACAGCATGCTCTCTGACTTGTTCTCCTTTTCACTCTTGTAGGTCCTTAGATGGCACCTCCACAACCCACTGTTCTCAGGCAGAAATATCCAGGAAGTACCGGGTTCTCTAGACCCCTAATACTGCTTCAGATTTAGAGTTTACTAACCAGGATGATGCTCCAGGTTAATCACCTTGAACTATTCAGAAAAAACAAAACCTAAACAGAGAATTTCTTTAGAAAAAACAAAACCTAAACAGAAAAACATCTATTTCTGCTTTATTGACTATGCCAAAGCCTTTGACTGTATGGATCACAATAAACTGTGGAAAATTCTTAAAGGGATGGGAATACCAGACCATCTGACCTGTCTCTTGAGAAACCTGGAGGTCAGGAAGCAACAGTTAGACCTGGACATGGAACAACAGACTGGTTCCAAATAGGAAAAGGAGTACGTCAAGGCTGTATATTGTCACCATGCTTATTTAATTTCTATGCAGAGTACATCATGAGAAACGCTGGGCTGGAGGAAGCACAAACTGGAATCAAGATTGCCGGGAGAAATATCAATAACCTCAGCTATGCAGATGGTACCACCCTTATGGCAGAAAGTGAAGAGGAACTAAAAAGCCTCTTGATGAAAGTGAAAGTGGAGAGTGAAAAAGTTGGCTTAAAGCTCAACATTCAGAAAACGAAGATCATGGCATCTGGTCCCATCACTTCATGGGAAATAGATGGGGAAATAGTGGAAACAATGTCAGACTTTACTTTGGGGGGCTCCAAAATTACTGCAGATGGTGATTGCAGCCAGGAAATTAAAAGACGCTTACTCCTTGGAAGAAAAGTTATGACTAACCTAGACAGCATATTCAAAAGCAGAGACGTTACTTTGCCAACAAAGGTCTGTCTAGTCAAGGTTATGGTTTTTCTTTGGTCACGTATGGATGTGAGAGTTGGACAGTGAAGAAGGCTGAGCACCGAAGAANGAAGGAAAGTTATGACCAACCTGCTGCTGCTGCTGCTAAGTCGCTTCAGTCGTGTCTGACTCTGAGCAACCCCATGGATGGCAGCCCACCAGACTCCCCCGTCCCTGGGATTCTCCAGGCAAGAGCACTGGAGTGGGTTGCCATTTCCTTCTCCAATGCATGAAAGTGAAAAGTGAAAGTGAAGTCGCTCAGTCGTGCCCGAATCTTAGCGACCCCATGGACAGCAGCCTACCAGGCTCCTCCATCCATGGGATTTTCCAGGCAAGAGTACTGGAGTGGGGATGACCAACCTAGATAGTATATTAAAAAGCAGAGACATTACTTTGTCAACAAAGGTCCATCTAGTCAAGGCTATGGTTTTTCCTGTGGTCATGTGTGGATGTGAGAGTTGGACTGTGAAGAAAGGTGAGCACCAAAGAATTGACACTTTTGAACTGTGGTGCTGGAGAAGACTCTTGAGAGTCCCTTGGACTACAAGAAGATCCAACCAGTCCATCCTAAAGGAAATCAGTCCTGGGTGTTCATTGGAAGGACTGATGCTGAAGCTGAAACTCCAGTACTTTGGCCACCTCATGCAAAGAGTTGACTCATTGGAAAAGACCCTGATGCTGGGAGGGATTGGGGGCAGGAGGAAGAGGGGATGACAGAGGATGAGATGGCTGGATGGCATCACTGACTGACTCAATGGACGTGAGTCTGAGTGAACTCCGGGATTTGGTGATGGACAGGGAGGCCTGGCGTGCTGCAATTCGTGGGGTCGCAAAGAGTCGGAGAGCCTGAGCGACTGAACTGAACTGAACTTGTGTGTGGTACACACATGCCATGCAGTGGATATGAGATAGTGACTGATTTTTTTGCATGTGGCCATCTAGTTTTCCTAACACTGCTGTTTGAAGATAGTATCCTTCCTCCATTGTATGTTTTCTGCTCCTTTGTTGCAAATTAATTGTCCATATATGTGTGGGTTTATTTCTTAGCTTTCAATTGTGTTCCATTGATCTATGCGTCTGTTTTTCTGTCAATACTATGCTTTTTTTTTAATTGTTATGGCTTTATAATACAATTTGAAATTGAGGTGTGTTACCTCCAGGTTTCTTCTTTTTTCTCAGGATTGCTTTGTCTTTTTAGAGTCTTTTGTGGAGCTCTATGAATTCAAGACGGAGAAGGCAATGGCACCCCACTCCAGTACTCCTGCCTGGAAAATCCCATGGACGGAGGAGCCTGGTAGGCTGCGGTCTATGAGGTCGCTAAGAGTCGGACACGACTGAGCGACTTCACTTTCTTTTTCCACTTTCATGCATTGGAGAAGGCAAAGGCAACCCACTCCAGTGCTCTTGCCTGGAGAATCCCAGGGACGGCAGAGCCTGGTGGGCTGCCGTCTATGGGTTCGCACAGAATCGGACATGACTGAAGTGACTTAGCAGCATGAATTCAAGAATTTGGGGTTTTATTTCTGTGAAAAGTGTCCTTGAGATTTTCATAGGGATTGCATTAAATCTGTAGGTTTCTTTAGTTAATATGGATATTTTAATAATGTCAATTCTTGGAATAAATTGGAAAATTGGGATTGACATATACACACTATTATACATAAAATAGGGGCTTCTCTGGTGGTTCAGATGGTTAAAAAATCTGCCAGTGATACAGCAGACCTGGGTACAATCCCTGGGTCGGGAAGACCCCCTGGAAAAGGGAATGCTACCCACTCCAGTACTCTAGTCTGGAGAATTCCATGGACAGGGAAGCCTGGCCTCCTGTAGTCCATGGGGTCACAAAGATTCAGACATGATATAGCAACTGAACAACAAATAGTACCATTTTTGCTGCATCCCATCCCACACATTTCCATATTTGGTATTTTCATTTTGATTTGTCTTCAGGTAATTTTTGAGTCCTCCTTAGATTTCTTCACTGCCATGATAATTGTTGAGTACCATGTTGCTAGTCTCTACATATTTGTGATTTATTTTATTTTTGTTTTTTTAGCTTTCTTCTTGTAATTCATTTCTAGTTTCATGCCACTGCAATTGGGAAAGATGCTTGATATGATTTCAAACTTCTTAAATTTACTGAGATTTGTTTTCTGAGCAAACACATAGTCTATCCTTGAGAAAGTTCCATGTGCCCTTGAGAAGAATGTGTATTCTGCTGCATTAAGATGGAATGTTCTCTACAAATTTATAAATCCATCTAGTCTAATGTTTCATTTAAGGCCTTTGTTTCCTTGTTGACATTCTGTCTGGATGATCTAGCCACCAAAGTAGAGTGTTAACATTCTCCACTATGATTGTGTTGCTGTCAATTTCTCCCTTTAGGTCTGTTAATAATTGTCTTATATATTTTTGTTCTCTTATGTTAACCTTTTTGCTTTCTTTTTTCACCAATATGTAGAGTTTGGCATCTATAAGGCCTAAACTGGTGGCTTCCCTGGTGGCTCAGCAGTAAAGAATCTGCCTGCAATGCAGGAGACGTGCAGGAGACAGGATTTGATTCCTGAGTCAGGAACATTCTCTGGAATGGGGAAATCGCAATCTGCTCCTCTATTCTTGCTTGGGAAACCCCATGGACAGAGAAACCTGGTGAGCTACAGTCCATAGTGTGACAAAGAGTCAGACGTGACTGAACATGCCAAGGCCTAAACTATTATCCAGAATTTGCATTGGCCTTCCCGTATTTATCTTTTTACTTACTTCTTCTTTTGCCCCTTCTTAAATTAGTCTTGTTCTTTCGATTACTCAGGAACTTATTTTCTGACTAGGTGAATATACCTTCTTAATTCAAACAGAATCTTGTAAAATAGTAGCAGATAAAGAGCAGTAGTTAATAAAATGGCTTGTCAATCCAACTGTCTCAAGCTCATATATAGTAACCAGACATGTTTGCCTAGAATTATTTTCATGATTCTATCACTTTCAGTGTTAGAATAACAATCTTCTTCAGAGTGGCTTGATTTTATTTGCCCCTTTAGATTTTGTTCATAGTTCTTTCTCTCCTACATTTAGCTGAATGTTTAATTAATTGACTTCCTTCCATTCTGCATGTAGGACTATAGATTTCCTTCAAAGTAGGAATTTGGCACCACACATTTTTCCAAATAGATTAGTATTCATTATTTTTAACTCAGACTATAATAATTCAAGTAAGTAGTGATTTGAGAAGTATTTTTAATTTTAAAATATTTTTGAAGGGTTTAGTTTTGTTTTAAATAGTAATATTTATTCCTGGTTTACTATGTGGTTCAGTTTTCAGGGCTTTTTGTGTATTCATATGAAAACAAATAGATGACCAACTTTTGGAAATATTCCATGGACACCTGAGAAGAATTATAGTTTGTTTTATTGTTGAATTATTTTCAATCCTTCCCCATTACTTACATTATCTAGATTCTGTACACCTTTATTTTGGAGTAGGGAGCAGAAGGAAACTCTGGGGAGATTGACAGATTGACTTATTGCTTCTGTCAATTTTTCCTCTCATTTGCAAGGTTTCTTTCCATATATCTTCTCTATTGTCATTCAGTAGTATAAATTTAATCTTGTTAATGATTTTGTTGTATAAAATATTATTATCCCTATTTTCTTTTCAGTTATTCTTATTGATAAACCTTGGCTACAGTTGTTTTGCAGGTTAATCAACTGAATATCTAGGACATCTAATGGAATCTTTAAATGATATATATTTACTGATAAAACAAATGTGTTTAATCTTTTAAAATCTTGTTTGTGAATGCTTTTTATGCTTTTTATTGTGTCTTGAATATTTTGTTGTTATTCTATAATCTACAATACCCCACGGAGTAAGAGTTCTTCTCTGCTCTCCATGCCAAAAGTTTTAGTTGTTGTGAAGAGTCCCATCTCAAAAGAGAGTGCCATGACCAGACAAACAAATCTGTCCAAATTTGAGTTTCAGTAGCTTGTCCATTTGGCTCTCTTAAGTTCTTATTATGGGTCAAACTACATTCCAAAATGATATTGAAGTCCTAACCCTCAATACCTCTCAGTGTGACCTCACTTGTACATAGAGTCTTTGCAGACCTCAAGTTGAGGTCATTAGAGTGGTCTCAAAGCCAGTACAGAATCTTTCCCAGTGGTTCAGTGGTTAAGAATATGCCTACAATGCAGGAGACTGCCTGCAATGCAGGAGCTGCAAGTTCAATCCCTAGGTCAGGAAGATCCTTTGGAGAAGGAAACAGCAACCTACTTCAGTAATCTTGCCTGGGAAATGCCATGGCCAGAAGAGGGCTAGAGTCTATGCGATTACAATGAAGTCCTAACCCTCAATACCTCTCAGTGTGACCTCACTTGTACATAGAGTCTTTGCAGACCTCAAGTTGAGGTCATTAGAGTGGTCTCAAAGCCAGTACAGAATCTTTCCCAGTGGTTCAGTGGTTAAGAATATGCCTACAATGCAGGAGACTGCCTGCAATGCAGGAGCTGCAAGTTCAATCCCTAGGTCAGGAAGATCCTTTGGAGAAGGAAACAGCAACCTACTTCAGTAATCTTGCCTGGGAAATGCCATGGCCAGAAGAGGGCTAGAGTCTATGCTATTACAAGAGTCAGATATGGCTTAGTGACTAAACCATCACCACCACCACAAAAGCCAGTGCAACTGGTTATCTGTATAAGAGGAGTAGAGACATAGACACAGGACAGCCATGTGACAATGGAGGAAGAAATGGGAGCAACGTATCTACAAGCCAAGGAATGCCCGAAGTTGCTGGCAAACACCAGAATCTAGAAGAGGCAAGGAAGGAGTCTCCCATCTGGGTTTCAGAAGTAGCGTGGCATGGCTGACAGCTTGATTTCAGACTTTTAACCCTAAGAATTGTGGGACAATACATTGCTTGCAAGCTACTCAGTTTATGATTCTTTGTTTCTACAGCCTTATGAAACTAGTACAGCTATGTGGACCAATTTAGACTTTATCAGTAATAAAGGTAATTTTGGTGTCCCTCCCCCTCCCACCCCAGTTGTCTTACTTCTTATTTGGTTCAGAACTTAGGCAGGAAAATCTCTCAACATTTTAGTGCAGTGGCTGGAAATTTTGAAGAACAAAACGAAAAACCAGGAAAGGTGTTGAGTAGACTGATCTTCAAATTCGACAAAATCTTTCTGGATGGAACCAAAGAGAGCAGAAGGGGAAAAAAAAAAGAGGCTTAGCCTACATTGCAGGAAACGACACAAAAGAAAGGTATACCACATGTGGCCTGTGATATTCAAACTCAGAAAAAAAGGAGTATTTTGCAGCAGAAGTACTTTTCTTCCCCAGATCCAAGGACAGAAATTTCTGAAACAGTGGCAGCAGTTGCAGTTCAGAAATCTGGGAAGGGGAGACTGTCAGACGGAAACAAACATGGGAATCAAGGAGGTAAATTGACCTTTTATGAGAAGCTTGTCCCAAATATCTCTCACTGACAGAGGAGGGGCTAGGCAGAATAGCCTTTCCCTGAGATCTGCCAAAGTCAGCTTCTTTCTGGGAAATCTCTCTCAACTGATTGTAAGTTTTAGGTTATCATTCGAGATAATTAACACAAATTAACTGACCTGCTTATTTAACTATATGCAGAGTACATCATGAGAAACACTGGGCTGGAGGAAGCACAAGCTGGAATCAAGATTGCTGGGAGAAATATCAATAACCTCAGATATGCAGATGACACCACCCTTATGGCAGAAAGTGAAGAGGAACTAAAAAGCCTCTTGATGAAAGTGAAAGAGGAGAGTGAAAAAGTTGGCTTAAAGCTCAACATTCAGAAAACGAAGATCATGGCATCTAGTCCCTTCATGGGAAATAGATGGGGAAACAGTAAACAGTGGCTGACTTTATTTTTCTGGGCTCCAAAATCACTGCAGATGGTGATTGCAGCCATGAAATTAAAAGCTGCTTACTCTTTGGAAGAAAAGTTATGATCAATCTAGATAGCAGATTGGAAAGCAGAGACATTGCTTTGCCAACAAAGGTCCATCTAGTCAAGGCTATGGTTTTTCCTGTGGTCATGTATGGATGTGAGAGTTGGACCGTGAAGAAAGCTAAGTGCCGAAGAATTGATGCTTTTGAACTGTGGTGTTGGAGAAGACTCTTGAGAGTCCCTTGGACTGCAAGGAGATCCAACCAGTCCATTCTGAAGGAGATCAGCCCTGGGTGTTCTTTGGAAGGAATGATACAAAAGCTGAAACTCCAATACTTTGGCCACCTCATGTGAAGAGTTGACTCATTGGAAAAGACCCTGATGCTGGGAGGGATTGAGGGCAGGAGGAGAAGGGGACGACAGAGGATGAGATGGCTGGATGGCGTCACCGACTCGATGGACGTTGAGTGGATTCCGGGAGTTGGTGATGGACAGGGAGGCCTGGCGTGCTGCAATTCATGGGGTCACAAAGAGTCGGACACGACTGAGCAACCAAACAGAATTGAATTGAACTAACTTGTAAATAAAACCAAGGTTTTCTTCTTCATTATGATAATTTGAACTTCTGCTGTGGTCTTTGGGAAGGTCTGCTGTGGTCCAAGGGCAAAGATAGTAGGAATATTACTTTGAAATGATTGATTTAGAGTCTGTGAGTTGCTTGTTTTTATACTTTGTGTGAGGACAGACTTGTGACAACCTTATGGATTGTTTCCTATTTAGACTTGTGTTCAACTGGACAGTGTTCAAAACAGTGAAGCACCAGGGGAAACAGTTCCTGCTCATTCTCTCCTCCCCACTGCCACCTCGGGTCCCTCTCAGCAGTCTGAGACAGAGGACTCAAGAGGAACATAAAGGGGTTTCTGCCAGCACAGACTTTGGAGATTTATGACCATTCCAAGCTGATATGTAGGTAACATAATTTTGAAGTATTTGGAAAACTTTCCTTAATAGTTAATCTAAATCCATTCTGCTACAAGATAAGCATATTCAATGGCTAATTTCTTTTTCTTTCACTTGAGAAAATGGGCATAATATACATCCCTTTCAATACAACCCTTATATCTGCATTAACCTTTTGAATTAGAGTCACTAGTGACTCTCAGAACTACTTTGCTTGATTGGTAACATTTTACAAAATAAATAAGTGCTTTGGGATTTCCAGGTGGCAATAGTGGTAAAGAACCCACCTGCCAATGCAGGAGACATAAGAGGTTCAGGTCTGGAAAGATCCCTTGGAGGAGGGCATAGCAACCCTCTCTTGTCTGGAGAATCCCATGGACAGAGAAGCCTGGGAGGCTACAGTCCATAGAGTAGTGAAGAGTTGGACAGACTGAAGCGACTTATCATGCACACGTGAGTGACTTTAGCCATGGGTTGCACTTTTCAGGCCAACCATATACCCCATTGCCTTTATTGTTACATTGAGCCAGACCAAGAAATGCAGGCTCTAAGGGGTTCATTGACTTGCTGAAAGCTACCATACAATCAGTAATGGTGGATCTAGAGTCTTTTTTTTTTTTTTAACCATAAAGCACTGCCTTTCTAAGCAAATTCAGAGTGAATGTATCCCAATCCCCTTGTTGTCTGTTGCTTTAAGCTTTCAAACACAGGTACTAGAATATTGCTGCTGCTGCTAAGTCGCTTCAGTCGTGTCTGACTCTGTGAGACCCCATAGACAGCAGCCCTCTAGGCTCTCTGTTCCTGGGATTCTCCAGGCAAGAACACTGGAGTGGGTTGCCATTTCCTTCTCCAATGCATAAAAGTGAAAAGTGAAAGTGAAGTTGCTCAGTCGTGCCCGACTCAGCGACTCTTTGCGACCCCATGGACTAGAATATTAAAAGGGATAAAAAGTGATCAAACAATTGTGAGAGGAAAAGTGCCCTTATTAAAGTGCATTATTAAGATTGTTGGCTTTAGGTTTTCAATGAAGTAAAATGACATGCTGTGACTATTTACAATAACCAAGATATGGAAACAACCTCAATGTCCATCAACAGATGAATGGATACAGAAGATGTGGTACACATATGCAGTGGAAAACTACTCAGTCATATAAAGGAGTGAAATAATGCCATTTGTAGCAACATGAACGGACCTAGAGATTATCGTACTAAGTGAAGTAAACCAGAATGAGAGACAAATACCATATGATATCACTTATATGGGGAACCTAAAATATGATGCAAATAAATATCTACAAAACAGAAACAGATTCACAGACATAGAGGACTGACTTGTGGTTGCCAAGGGGGAGTGGGTGGAGGAAGGATGCATTGGAAGTCTGGGGTTAGCAGGTACAAACTATTATGTATAGAATGGATAAATGACAAGTCTTATTGTATAGCACAAGGAACTATATTCAATATCCTGTGATAAAAAATCATAATGAAAAAGAATGCAAAAAAATAATATATATATTATAACCAAATCACTGTTGTGCAGTAGAACACAACACTGTAAATCGACTATACTTCAATAAAATAAATTATAAAATAAAATCATATGCTGTGAATAATTTGTGGTGATGTCCTAGGCAAAAACATTATGAGGACTGTAAAAATGATGTCTTAATTACTCAAGCTCTGGAGAAGGCAATGGCACCCCACTCCAGTACTCTTGCCTGGAAAATCCCACGGATGGAGGAGCCTGGTAGGCTGCAGTCCATGAGGTCGTGAAGAGTCAGGCACGACTGAGCGACTTCACTTTCACTTTTCATTTCCTGCATTGGAGAAGGAAATGGCAACCCACTCCAGTGTTCTTGCCTGGAGAATCCCAGGGACGGGGGAGCCTGGTGGGCTGCCATCTATGGGGTCGCACAGAGTCGGACACGACAGAAGTGACTTAGCAATTACTCAAGCATTGTGCTTTGTGCACAGATTCCCAGTTCTAGTCAGTTACTCTGGTTTACTTTAATTGCCAAGTAGAGTCACCTATATTTATACTAAAACATCTAGAGAAGAAAAGATCTGGGCAGCAATCAGGGAAAATACTGGAAAGTTGTTAGAAATTTTGAGGGCTGAATTACTCTTCTAAAGGCCTCCCCAAAATAGCCTTCAGCTTTCTGAGCCCAGAATCATAGTAATGATGCTCTTTATCATCACCAAATGAAGATAAAACTGTTCCCTTTCTTAAGATGACTTAACTCTTTGAAACTGAAGATATGCTGAGTCTACAAAATTCTTTTGTAAAATGGTAGTGTTTTGACATCCTTTATCTCTGTAAAATAATGAGAAAATTTAGCCTGAAAAAAATTGTGGTCAAAAGAACTAGATGAAAGGAAACCTTTGAAGCAGTATACCCCAATGGGGAAGAGTCATTGCTCACTGACATTGTTTAGAAATCCTGGTGTGTGGTTGTAATGAAAGTAGACTGGCATTTAGTTGGCTTTAAAGTGAAGTCACTCAGTCGTGTCTGACTCTTTACGACCCCATGAACTGTAGCCCATCAGGCTCCTCCGTCCTTGGGATTCTCCAGGCAAGAATAGTGGAGTGGGTTGCCATTTCCTTCTCCAGGGGAACTTCCAGACCCAGGGATCGAACCCAGGTCTCCTGCATTGCAGGCAGATGCTTTAACCTCTGAGCTACCAGGGAAGCCCTTAGTTGGCTTTAAGTTGCCTTTAAGTTTCTCCTCAATCACTGAAACCTCTTATTGCCTGAACACAAGATGAACCCTTTCCATCTGCAAAAGAACAATGCCTTGATTAAATTCCAGACACCACCAATGGTGCTTTGGGTTGTTGTAATAATGATGACATATATCAATGGAAATACAATCTCATGGAACTTATGATAATAAAAGTTTAATTTTATTTTCTTCCAGCTTTCAGTTCAGTTCAGTCGCGCAGTCGTGTCCAACTCTTTGCGACCCCATGAATCGCAGCATGCCAGGCCTCCCTGTCCATCACCAACTCCCGGAGTTCACTCAGACTCACGTCCATTGAGTCTGTGATGCCATCCAGCCGTCTCATCCTTGGTCGTCCCTTTCTCCTCCTGCCCCCAATCCCTCCCAGCATCAGGGTCTTTTCCAATGAGTCAACTCTTTGCATGAGGTGGCCAAAGTACTAGAGCTTCAGCTTTAGCATCATTCCTTCCAAAGAAATCCCAGGGTTGATCTCCCTCAGAATGGACTAGTTGGATCTCCTTGCAGTCCAAGGGACTCTCAAGAGTCTTCTCCCACACCACAGTTCAAAAGCATCAATTCTTCAGTGCTCAGCCTTCTTCACAGTCCAACTCTCACATCCATACCTGACCACAGGAAAAACCATAGCCTTGACTAGACGGACCTTAGTCGGCAAAGTAATGTCTCTGCTTTTGAATATACTATCTAGGTTGGTCATAACTTTTCTTCCAAGGAGTAAGCGCCTTTTAATTTCATGGCTGCAGTCACCATTCTTCCAGCTTTATTGAGATATAAAGAACATCTAGTTTAATTTTTAAATTACTCACTTAGGCATTATATAAATGAGCTTCAAAAAGTAAAAAGATGAAATGTGTGCATGTTCAGTCATGTCTAACTCTTTGCAACTCCATGGACATAGCCTGCCAGGCTCCTCTGCCCATGTGACTTTTCAGGCAAGGAAACTGGGAGTGGGTTGCCATTTCCTTCTCCAGAGGATCTTACCAACCCAAGGACTGAATCTGCAGCTCTTGCATTTCTTTCATTGTCGTGGGTTCTTTACCACTGAGCCCCATGGAAGTAAAAAAAAAAAAAAAAAGTGAAAAAGTCTAATCTATTTAGGAAAAACATATTAAATCCTTACTATTTTTATATTAAAGTCTAAGAGTGGAGAAGTTGGAAAACATACAATAACAACTTTTAGGATCCATTTTGATGATGGAGAATATATTTGTTATAAAAGAGATCTATTATACCACAAAAATTAGAGAATTTAAACATTTGAGAAAAATCTGAAAAGTTCCTGTAAAAACATCAAAATAAAGATTGATTATATTCTTTGCAGCCAAAGATGGAGAAGCTCTATACAGTCAACAAAAACAAGACCGGGATATGACTGTGGCTCTGATCATGAGCTCCTTATTGCCAAATTCAGACTTAAACTGAAGAAAGTAGGGAAAACCACTAGACCATTCAGGTATGACCTAANGAGGATGAGATGGCTGGATGGCATCACGGACTCGACTGACATGAGTCTGAGTGAACTCTGGGAGTTGGTGATGGACAGGGAGGCCTGGCGTGCTGTGATTTATGGGGTCACAAAGAGTCGGACACGACTGAGCGACTGAACTGAACTGGACTGAACTGAACTGAAGATATTTAAAAGATACTTTACTGGTTTTGCTATCAGCACCAATTCCCCTTCTTCTGCTTATAGCACCACCCCCTTTCCCCCACCCTACCTGTTGCTACATCAGTTCCTAGACTGCCCCCAGCTCCAAGGATGGACTTGGACCAAAATCATTCCAAGTCCACTTCCTCTTTGGCTACAGGGACTGTTAACAACAATCAGCTCTGAGAGATAAACCCAGCACTCTTTTGGAAAAGTTAGGGAATAAATGGGTTTTCATTTTCTCTGGGGGTGCTATCAACTATATTGACATCACGAGAAGGAGGCAAAGGTGAGAGTCAAAAGAGCAGACACTGACAACAGCTCAAGTGCCTTGATTGTCAAACCAGAAGCCAGTCTGCACTCAAGAAGCCCCTATTTTTTTTTTTTTTGCTTTAGCTAATATAAGTTGGGTGCTTATCACTTATAACTGTTTAATTTTTTCTACTCCCTCCTTTCTCTCATTGTTATAAGATCTCTGGGTTCCAGGGATCCCTGGTTGGGAATCATTAACTAAGCACCAAGGAGATCATAGAAACGTGTTTGTTGGATCTGTTGATCTAGATCTGTATCTAATTCAAATCTCAATCTCAAATTTGCTGATTCATGTTTATTGAGCTCCTCCCAGATGCAAGCTTCTCCTGGGATCTGTGGGAAGCTAGATGATTCCACTAGGCCCAACCACCCACACAGATTGGTAAGAGAACTTAGAGACGATCAGGGGAGGAACAGAATCTTCTGGATGGAAATCTGGGAAAGTTTCATAAAAGAGAGTTCACCAGAGATGGGCGTTAAGGGATTGAGTCACAGTTAACCTAGACTAGAGCCTGTGTTCTGCCTCCTGATCCAGTATTCAGTTTAAACCCAACAGGGGTGAGTGCTAATGCAGGGTCGGGTCCTAGAGGAAAAAGGCTGCTGCTGTTGGTTCCCCAAGCCGTGCTAATGGTTATGTGGGGCCTCGTGTAGACACAGGGGTTCAGGCCACCCAGAAGCACAATGAGAGAATCATAAGACGAGGGCTGATAGTGGTGGTTTAGTCATTGAGTCGTATCTGATTCTTTTGTAATGATATGGGCTGTATCCCACCAGGCTCCTCTGTCCATGGGATTTCCTGGGCGAGAATACTGAGTTGGTTGCCATTTCCTTCTCCAGGGGATCTTCCGGACCCAGGGATAGAACCTGAATCTCCTGTGTCCCTACCTGGCAGGTGGATTCTTTGCCACTAAGCCACATGGGAAGCCCAAGAAAAGGGCTGCTGCTGCTGCTAAGTCGCTTCACTCGTGTCCGACTCTGTGCGACTCCATAGACAGCAGCCCACCAGGCTCCCCTGTCCCTGGGACTCTCCAGGCAAGAACACTGGAGTGGGTTGCCATTTCCTTCTCCAATGCATGAAAGAGAAAAGTGAAAGTGAAGCCGCCCAGTCGTGTCCGACTAGTAGCGACTCCACGGACTGCAGCCTACCAGGCTCCCCCGTCCATGGGACTCTCCAAGCAAGAGTACTGGAGTGGGGTGAGAAGGGCTACTAGCCTGTAAATCACCTCAAAGCATCTGAGAATCATGAAACAATTGGAAAGCATAGAATCATTAGACGCCAGAGCTAGTGAGGACCTGGGAAATTAATCAGCCTCTTCATGTGACAGGTAAGGGCCTGGAAAATCGAACAGGTCAAGGACTTCTCCAAGATCTTGTCCAAGATCACTCCTGCCAAGTCATTCCCAGGACCCAGGGCTCCATGACTCTGACCAGTTCAAAGGAGACACCATTATTATTTCATTTCCATCCCAGCAGGAGTGAGGAGTCTGCGATTGTATTTTGACAGATGTTGTCTTTTATCTCAGATAGTTTCCTGTAGCTAGTCTTGCTTCAGTACGTCTCTTGATTTTAACATGTAATGAGCCTCTCCTGGGACTGAGTCATGCAGGCCTGGAGGACTTTCATTGGGTCTTTAGCCAATGACCATTATTTCATTGGCTTTGTAGCCAATAACCATAAAATCCCCACTAGAAAGCCCCTGCTGAGGATGCAGTCTTGTTGAACTCCACGTGGACTTCTAGTGAAATGTGGATGCCATCAGGGGATGACAATCTGGGGACTGGTTCCATTGCTTACCAAGCCACTCTTCCAGACTCTCAAGAACATAATAAAGGGAAGAAATAATTATTCTACATACAAAAAGGACGGTCTTTTATCCACAGCACATGAAGGGTTCTAGGTCAGGTTAAGAGAGAACTGCCTCCTTTTGCAGTAATCTTTGATTTGTCTAGTACAGATTTACCAGTCACAGCCATGACTCTTTCAAAAGCCTTGTAAAGAAGGCAAGACCAAATTATGTTTTCCCCATTTCCCAGGGGAAGTAACTAAGACTGGGAGAGGAGAAGCCACCTGTCCTTTCTCACCTGTCTAAGAAGTGGCAGACCTGGGGCAGTCAGAACCCAGCCTGTCCCACAGGTGGCCAGCACTCATTTTGCAACACCTCAGGGATTTTGTCCACAGCCAGTTCTGAATCACTGCTCAGACTGACAAAGGATGAGAGTCTAGGACCTTTGTGGGTGTGACAAAGGAGCTGAGGCAGAAGTTTCCTTTGTTCTCCTCTGTGAGCCATACCTGACACTCAGAGCAAAGCTACTCCTTTTTAAAAATCCAACAAAGCCTGACTAGAGGTAGTGTTATATAACGGAAATCAGGAACTAGACATTGGATGATGAATGAATGAGTGATTGAACAGATGAATTAATGAAGTGGTCTCACATTAATTTAGTACACAAACAATGATCATATTTCAGCTGGCATTAAAGACAGAGCAGAGACCATGTCTAAGCTCTGGTCTCTGCCCCAGAGGAATACACATTCTAGCAGGAGAAGAAAGAGACGCAGACAAGTAAAGGACCAGACACTGTGACACGTGCTGGAGTGCAGCTAGGTAGATGGGATCTAGAAGCCCAGAACTGAAGGATGTGACTAAACCTCCCTCCCACGTGACCAGCCTTGCAACCTTCTGTTGGCAGGAGCTTCCCCAGGGTTGCAGGAACCAGCATGACTCATCTTTCCCTTCCTATCAGACATCACGCTGGGAACATCCGAGATCACCAGTTAATGCAGGCTAAATAAATTCTCCTGGAGGAGTCTTGAACACTTCTGCCATGTAGGTGACCTGGGCCAAGGAACAGAGTCTGCAGGGCTCTCAGGCTACCTGTCCCAGCCTCGTACAACAAGGACCCCAGCCATCACAGTCTTCCCTGGATTCATGCTCCAAATCAACTGGCACCAGAGTCCTCTCTCACCTGCACGGTTATCTTAAAAGGTGGCAAGAAGCAAGGAACAAGAAACATCACAGTCACAGCAGCCCAGCTCATCCATCAGGGCTAGAACACCTCACCTTGAACAAGAGAGATAAGAGAATAAAATAACGCCTGACACAGCCTTATCACCTAATAATACGACCTCAGTTTTTCCATTAAAATTACTGAGAACCACAGTCCTGTACTCTGGCTGATAAAGAGATCACAGGAAACAAAGCTATTAATTTTTATCTCTGCCACACAATACCACATCTGAGTGAATACAATATATCCAAGGGGGGGGGGGAAACACTTTTTCTGATGGTGGTAGTTGGATATGATTTTTTTCTCTTCCCACCTTTCATTTCTCACACCTTGTTCATCCACGAGCCTCTAAGGAATTTTTAATCTCGGATGTATTAAACAAACATGGATCTGGCTATTCTGTCACCCTTATATAATGTTATAAACCTCTCTGTTTACCCATCCTTAGAGGCCTTGGTAGAGGTATTTAGAACACAATTGAAAGCATTTGAGCTGGGACCTCCCTGGTGGTCCAGTGGATAAGACTCTGTGTTCCCAATGCAGGGGTCATGGGTTTGATCCCTGGTCAGGGAACTAGACCCTACATGCTGCAACTAAGAGTTTGCATGCTGCAAAAGACATGATTCAGCCAAATAAATAAATAAATATTAGAAAAAAATGAATAATGTACTTGGGCAAGCTAGTTACCTCTCTAGTCCTCAAGACTGCCACCTTTAAAATAAGGAACTACACACTTGGTCTCCATAATTGCTTCCATCTTCAGTATTTGAAGATACTGTGACTGAAGGAGACATAAAGTAGGTCAGTTATGATGACAACTGTCATCTTCCCAACCCAGGAATTGAACCAGGGTCTCCTGCATTGCAGGCAGATTCTTTACCAACTGAGCTACGAGGGAAGCTAATGACAACAGTAGTCTTTGTAAGCAGAGTGCTGTCGGGAACAGTAGAATGAGGCAATCAACACCCCTGCCCTGGGCCCCATGCTGTAAGGGGGCCTAACTGTGGCTTTTATAGGGCAAAAGTTGATGGAGTCATGAAAATGTGTACCTGAAGCCCACATCCGCCTTCCAGAGCAAACGCTGGGTACCTGGGACCCTGAAGTAGCCTGTGCAAATGGCCCAAGGTTTGCTTCCAGGCCTTACCTGATGTCTCCCCTGGTCCCTCATCCCCAGAACAGATGCACACTCCTAGGGCTGGGCGTGGCCCAAGGATGGGTCATGTGATCTATGCTCCATCTCCACACCCTACTCTTCCCTGACCTCAGGAATACTCTGGTGGAAACGTTTGAAAAGTGTCTGTCTTTGGGGTGTCAATACCCAACAGTGCCAGTGAGTAGCAGAGTCGGAGTTGCAATAGTGTGAGGAGGAGGTAGGGACTGGGTGTGACCAGCAAACTTCACTTGTACTGGTACCTGGCTTGCCAATGCAGGAGTTGGTGACTGGCTGCCACAGAACAGTGGACTGTAAAAGATCCATGTGCGAAGGGGCTCGGAAGAAGAATGGGCCTCTGAGTGGTGATGCTTTTCCCAGCTGTAGCTGTCTACTCTGTCACCTCCAAAGGCCCACAGACATCCCCAGGCTTCTTCCTAAGCCTGCCTTTCCTCCAATCTTGTATTTTAAAGGTCTTAGCTCCTCTTCCTCTTTCTCTGGAATAAAGCTGTCTCAGAACTGGTTTCCTTAGCTTTGATACCCTATCTATTTGTAAAAAAAAAAAACAAAAACCTGGAGAAGGTTTATAGCAAAAACACCAGATAGCTAAATACACAGATTTGCCACTCTATGAATAGTCATGTCAGGAACCTCGGATTCAATTTTTACTAAATATAAGGATAAAACAGCTTTGAGCTTCCTGACTGCTAAAGTAATACCAGAAAAGTGCTGCGATCAAAAGCACAAATACTCAATCTTCAAAAGAAATAAAATTCTATTGGGGTGGGAGGGAGGTTCCAGAGGGAGGGGCATGTGCATATCTCTGGCTGATTCATGTTGATGTATGGTAGAAACCAATACAAAACTGTAAAGCAATTATCCTGAAATTAAAAAGAAATTAAAAGAAACTGTTGGCTATAAAACTTGAGGAAATTTTATCATCTGCATCCGTATATAGGAGGCGCTAAGTAACAGAAGAAACTGAATCTTCAACAGTGGTTTTGCAGATGACGTAGACTCTTTCTCCACACAACCATTTGTTATACTGACACTTGATAAAAATCTGAGGATGTGATATTTCTAAAAAGCTGTGAAGTCATTGCTACAAGAACGTGATCTAAATATCATCTAAGTAACCAAAATAGATATAAGAAAATAACTGAGGAAAATCAAAGGGACAAACCATTCAACAAACACTTCTCAAATTTCTCCACCCAGTATCCCTAATAGCAACAGTGGAATTCCACCCTCCCAGTAGAGTAGGGAGATAGAGGATCAATCATGCCCTCTGGAGCAAAGTAAAATTTATCTTTAAAATTTATTCAATTTTAGGACTTCCCTGGTGGTCCAGTGCTTTGGGCTGCATGCTTCCAATGCAGGGGCTGTGTGTTCGATTCCTGTTTGGGTAAACAAGATCCCAAATGCCATGCGTATACATACTAAGTTGCTTCAGTCATGTCCAACTCTTTGCGACCCTATGGACTGTAGCCTGCCAGGCTCCTCTGTCTATGGGATTCTCCAGGCAAGAATACTGGAGTGGGTTGCCCTTTCCCTCTCCAGGGGATCTTCCCAACGCAGAGATCAAACCCGTGTCTTTTACATCTCCTGCCTTGGCCGGCGGGTTCTTTACCACTAGCGCCACCTGGGAAGCCATGCAGTGTGGCTCAAATAAATAAATAAATGAAAATTTAAAAATAAAAAGCATTCAATCTTGACTTGCTACTTTATTAATAATATGTTCTTATTTTAATAAAAAATTCAGTTCAGTTCAGTCGCGCAGTCGTGTCCGACTCTTTGCGACCCCATGAATCGCAGCACGCCAGGCCTCCCTG
>SJXQ01001645.1:118897-136381 GCA_006408695.1 Aepyceros melampus | reverse complement strand
AAAATCACTGCAGATGGTGACTGCAGCCATGAAATTAAAAGGCGCTTACTCCTTGGAAGAAAAGTTATGACCAACCTAGATAGTATATTCAAAAGCAGAGACATTACTTTGCCGACTAAGGTCCGTCTAGTCAAGGCTATGGTTTTTCCTGTGGTCATGTATGGATGTGAGAGTTGGACTGTGAAGAAGGCTGAGCGCAGAAGAATTGATGCTTTTGAACTGTGATGTTGGAGAAGACTCTTGAGAGTCCCTTGGACTGCAAGGAGATCCAACCAGTCCATTCTGAGGGAGATCAACCCTGGGATTTCTTTGGAAGGAATGATGCTAAAGCTGAAACTCCAGTACTTTGGGCACCTTATGCGAAGAGTTGACTCATTGGAAAAGACCGTGATGCTGGGAGGGATTGGGGGCAGGAGGAGAAAGGGACGACCGAGGATGAGATGGCTGGATGGCATCATGGACTCAATGGACGTGAGTCTGAGTGAACTCCGGGAGTTGGTGATGGACAGGGAGACCTGGCGTACTGCGATTCATGGGGTTGCAAAGAGTCGGACACGACTGCGTGACTGAACTGAACTGAACTGAACTTAGATGGAGTAGCTTTAAGGACTGCTCTTCCTTTCTACCTGCGTCTATATTGTGAGAGATGCTTGACCGTTTGCTGGCCTCTGCTGATGACACTTATATCACCAACAGTAACTGTGGTACTAGTTCAGTTCAGTTCAGTTCAGTTCTGTCTCTCAGTTGTGTCTGACCCTTTGTGACCCCATGGACTGCAGCATGCCAGGCTTCTCTGACCATCACCAAATCCTGGAGCTTACTCAAACTCATGTCCATTGAGTCAGTAATGCCATCCAACCATCTCATCCTCTTTCACCCCCTTTTCCTCTCACATTCAATCTTTCCCCAGGATCAGGGTCTTTTCCAATGAGTCAGCTCTTCACATCAAGTGGCCAAAGTATTGAGTTTCATCTTCATCATCATTCCTTCCAAAGAACACCCAGGACTGATCTCCTTCGGAATGGACTGGTCGGATCTCCTTGCAGTCCAAGGGACTCTCGAGTCTTCTCCAACACCACAGTACAAAAGCATCAATTCTTTGGTGCTCAGCTTTCTTTATAGTCCAACTCTCACATCCACACATGACTACTGGAAAAACCATAGCTTTCACGAGATGGATCTATGTTGGCAAAGTAATGTCTGTGCTTTTTAATATGTTATCTGAGTTGGTCATAGGTTTTCTTCCAAGGAGCAAGCGTCTTTTAATTTCAAGGCTGCAGTCACCATCTACAGTGATCCTGGAGCCCTCCAAAATAAAGTCTGACACTGTTTTCACTGTTTCCCCATCTATTTCCCATGAAGTGATGGGGCCAGATGCCATAATCTTAGTTTTCTGAATGTTGAGTTTTAAGCCAGCTTTTTCACTCTCATCTTTCACTTTCGTCAAGAGGCTCCTTAGTTCCTCTTCGCTTTTTTTCCATAAGGGTGGTGTCATCTGAATATCTGAGTTTATCGATTTTTCTCCCAGCAGGCTTGATTCTAGCTTGTGTTTCATCCAGTCTGATATTTGGAATGATGTACTCTGCATTAAAGTTAAATAAGCAGGGTGATGATATATACAGTCTTGGTGTACTCCTTTCCCGATTTTGAAACAGTCTGTTGTTCCATGTCCAGTTCTAACTGTTGCTTCATGACCTGCATACAGATTCTCAGGAGACAGGTCAGGTGGTCTGGTATTCCAATCTCTTCAAGAGTTTTCCACAGTTTGTTGTGATCCACACAAAGTCTTTGGCATAGTCAATAAAGCAGAAGTAAATGTTTTTCTCCAACTCTTTTGCTTTTTTGATGATCCAATAGATCATCATTTGATCTCTGGTTCCTCTGCCTTTTCTAAATCCAGCTCATACATCTGGAAGTTCTCAGTTAATGTCCTGGACATTAACTGGCTTGGAAGATTTGGGGCATTACTTTATTAGCATGTGAAATGAGTGCAATTGTGTGGTGGTTTGAACATTCTTTGGCATTGCCTTTCTTTCTGATTGGAATGAAAACACATTTTCCAGTCCTGTGTGCACTGCTGATTTTTCCAAACTTGCTGGCATATTGAGTGAAACACTTTCATAGCATCATATTTTAGGATTTGAAATAGTTCAACTGGAATTCCATCACCTCCACTAGCTTTGTTCGTAGTGATGCTTCCTAAGGCCCACCTGACTTTGCATCCCAGAATATCTGGCTCTAGGTGAGTGACCATCGTGATTATCTGTGTCATGAAGATCTTTTTTGTATACTTCTTCTGTGTATTCTTGCCATCTCCTGTTAATATCTTCTACTTTTGTTGTTCTATACCATTTCTGTATTTTATTGTGCCCATCTTTGGATGAAATGTTCCCTTGATACCTCTAATTTTCTTGAAGAGATCTCTAGTCTTTCCCATTCTATTTTTCCCCCTATTTCTTTGTATTGATCACTCAGGAAGGCTTTGTTATATTTCCTTGCTATTCTTTGGAACTCTGCATTCAGATGGATATAGCTTTCCTTTTCTCCTTTGCCTTTTTCTTCTCTTCTTTCCTCAACTATTTGTAAGGCTTCCTCAGACAACCATTTTGTCTTTTTGCATTTCTTTTTTGGGGGGGATGGTCTTGATCTCTGACTCCTGTACAATGTCACGAAACTCTGTCCATAGTTCTTCAGGCACTCTATCAGATCCAATCCCTTGAGTCAATTTGCACTTCCACTGTATAATCATAAGGGATTTGATTTAGGTCATACTTGAATGGTCTAGTGGTTTTTTCCACTTTTGTCAGTTTAAGTCTCCATTTGACAATAAGGAGTTCATGACCTGAACCACATCAGTTCCCAGTCTTTTTTTCCCGACTGTGTAGACCTTATGCATCTCTGGCTGCAAAAAATATAATCAGTCTGGTTTTGGTATTGACCATCTGGTGATGTCCATGTGTAGAGTCTTCTCTTGGGTTGTTAGAAGAGGGTGTTTGCTATGACCAGTGCATTCTGTTGGCAAAACTCTGCCAGCCTTTAACCTGGTCCCTATTGCACTCATCTCACATGCTAGTAAAGTAATGCTCAAAATTCTCCAAGCCAGGCTTCAGCAGTACGTGAACCATGAAGTCCCTGACGTTCAAGCGGGTTCTAGAAAAGGCAGAGGAACCAGAGATCAAATTGCCAAAATCCACTGGATCATGGAAATATCAAGAGAGTTCCGGAAAAAACATCTATTACTGCCTTATTGACTATGCAAAGCCTTTGACTGTGTGGATACCAATAAACTGTGGAAAACTCTGAAAGAGATAGAAATACCAGACCACTTAACCTGCCTCTTGAGAAATCTGTATGCAGGTCAGGAAGCAACAGTTAGAACTGGACATGGAACAACAGACAGGTTCCAAATAGGAAAAGGAGTTTGTCAAGGCTGTATACTGTCACCCTGCTGATTTAACTTATATGCAGAGTACATCATGAGAAACGCTGGATTGGAAGAAGCACAAGCTGGAATCAAGATTGCTGGGAGAAATATCCATAACCTCAGATATGCAGATGACACCACCCTTATGGCAGAAAGTGAAGAGGAGCCAAAAACCCTCTTGATGAAAGTGAAAGAGGAGACTGAAAAAGTTGGCTTAGAGCTCAACATTCAGAAAATGAAGATCATGGCATCTGGTCCCATCACTTCATGGGAAACAGATGGGGAAACAGTAGAAACAGTGTCAGACTTTATTTTTGGGAGCTCCAAATCACTGCAGATGGAGACTGCAGCCATGAAATTAAAAGATGCTTACTCCTTGGAAGAAAAGTTATGACCAACCTAGATAGTATATTCTAAGGTCCGTCTAGTCAAGGCTATGGTTTTTCCTGTGGTCATGTATGGATGTGAGAGTTGGACTGTGAAGAAGGCTGAGTGCCTAAGAATTGATGCTTTTGAACTGTGGTGTTGGAGAAGACTCTTGAGAGTCCCTTGGACTGCAAGGAGATCCAACCAGTCCATTCTGAAGGAGATCAGTCCTGGCTGTTCTTTGGAAGGAATGATGCTAAAGCTGAAGCTCCATTACTTTGTCCACCTCATGCGAAGAGTTGACTCATTGGAAAGGACTCTGATGCTGGGAGGGATTGGGGGCAGGAGGAGAAGGGGACGACCGAGGGTGAGATGGCTGGATGGCATCATGGACTCAATGGACGTGAGTCTGAGTGAACTCCAGGAGATGGTCATGGACAGGGCAGCCTGGCGTGCTGTGATTCATGGGCTCACGAAGAGTCGGACATGACTGAGCGACTGAACTGAACTTTTGTACTCCAGGGCCAGATTTGCCTGTTACTCCAGGTATCTCTTGACACCCTACTTTTGCATTCTAGTCCCCTATAATGAAAAGGGCATCTTTTTGGGGTTTTAGTTCTAGAATGCCTTGTAGGTCTTCATAGAACCATTCAGCTTCAGTTTCAGCAGTGCTGATTGGGGCATAGATGTGGGTTACTGTGATACTGAGTGGTTTGCCTTGGAAACGAACAGAGATCATTCTGTCATTTTTGGAACTGCATCCAAGTACTGCAATCCGGACTCTTGTTGACTATAATGGCTACTCCATTTCTTCTAAGGGATTCTTGCAGCCAGTTGTAGATATAATGGTCGTCTGAGCCATTAGAAAGTTGATCAAATAATCATATGAGTCTCCCTTTCCTCTCTGTGATTCCTCTGGGTTAGATAGATGGGAAAGAGGGAGAAACCTTAAAGCTCTTGTTTAGTCAAGTCACACACTTCTATTTTGTTGGTAGTTTATTACTGTTACAAGCTTTAGGGTGAAATTGTCTGCCATAAACTGTAGCTAAGAAACCTTTAGATTTTTGAAATTTAACTGCAGTGCGGTACCAAATCAATTCCCATATATGTACTCTGTTGGTGATGGTAGTAGTGGTCAGGAGAAGGGACAGTAAGGGGAAGAACCTGGCAAGGAGATGAGCTCCCACTATAATGGATGCTATAGCCTTTTAAAAATCACTGTAATTAATGTGAACACAATGAAGACTATACTTACCACTGACCTGCAGGGTGAATGAGGAAGAGGCATAGTGTGTTACGAGTGGCTTTTGGGCATTGTTAGTAAAACAAATTGTCTGAATTTACAGTTTTACACTCACTGATAATATAAAGACCTCTCAAATTGCCAAACTTCTTTGTTGCCAAAAACAACAAAACAGCGACAAAAGCCAGAACCCCAAATCTTTCATACAATGAATATATATCTGTGCCTACCACTAGAATGAAAACTCAAACTGATCCTACTGAAAGTGGAGCCAGAGAGCTATCTTTGAGAAAATATTTGTGGTCATATCCCTCCAGAGACACTGAAATGTTTCTGACAACATAACTCTAAATTCAGTTACAGGGCAGTGATTTTATACTTAAAAGGTTGAAGAGACCCCAAGGTTCACTAGCCCAAACCCCATTCACATTGAATCCTGAGATCATGCTCTAAACAATTAAGAATTCCTTTTCCTTTATTGAAGGGGTAGCATTCTGCTTTTTAACCTAGTCAGCTATTCCTGTGACAAGTGAATGCTACGATTTTTATAACTCATTAAAATTCCTCAACATAGACAGTATGATATTATGTATATACTAATCAGCTTAAACATCAATTGTGGGGACACTTTGTTGTTCAAATTAAAATCTGCAATGATCAGATTAGGGCTGGGCCAATCCAGATTCCCTAGGTGGCTCAGGGGTAAAAAAAATCCACCTGCCAATACAGGAGATGTGAGTTCGATCCCTGTGCCAGGAAGATCTCTGAAGAAGGAAGTAGCCACCCACTCCAGTATTCTTGCCTGAGAAATCTCATGGACAGAGGAGCCTGGAGTACTATAGTCCATGGGGCAGCAAAGAGTCAGACATGACTTAGTGACTAAACAACAACAATCCACATTCCAGACGTCAACTAGCTTCTCTCTGAAAGGCTAGCCTCCAGAGCCAGATTTTCCACATACTTCTGTTATTCTATTTCTATCAACACCTGAGGCTTTTGCTAATTATCATCTGGAGTGTCTGAAGTAGGCTTTTTTTTTTTTTATGAAACTCACTACTTGTTAATTAGTATGATGGATTGTTAGAAATGGGCTCTTGCTGGAGAAATGAAAGGTTCTCAAGATACAATCATGAGTATTGGCTTGACTGTTTTAGAGTTCCTATATTTGATGAAAGTGTTTTAGAATCCAGTGAGGCATTACAGTAAAGTTGGTCTCAAGCAGTTTGAACAGCTGCTGTCTAGGTTCTAGAGGATGTTTAATTGCCTGATAGCGACTATACACAAAAAATGATGCCTCTATAATAGTTCTATCTGCCTTGAGTTCTCTTTCACACAAAGTAGTGGTAGGAACACCTAAAATGGCAGACAGGTAAGTCTTACAGAGCTTACAGAACAGATTTATAATCAGTTTTTGCCTACTTACTAAGGAGTTTTTAATTCATGTATGTGCAGCAGAATTTTGTCTTCTACTTTTCATTGTAACTTGGAAGTGAGGTTTAGGGAAATAGCCAAACCTCACTTGTCTCAACTTCTGTAGTGACAGCCCTGATCTGCAGAAAAGAACCTAAGAGTTGAACATGATCAAATTGGCTTAGGTCAGTTTGCAACAAAAACTTTCTCTATAGCTGAGCTGAGTAATAATTCTGTGAACCAAAAAGCTTACACAGAAAGGAGAGATGAGTCTCAGGTAGGTGTTTTATTTCTGACCCTAGTTTCTTTTTTGATATCTGTTGAGTTAATGCCTTTAGGACTGACGTGTCAGAGAAAGATCAAAGCTCAGATTCTACAGGAAGTAAAAAAAAAAATTTCCTTGCCTTTTGTATCCTTAATTAAAGTCTTTGAGAAAGATGAGTGTAAGCATTAGAAAAAAAAAATTTTTTTTTTTTTTTGGTCCAGGAATGTGCTAAAGAGCACAAATTTTTTAGTGGTGTGTTCTCTCTCTCTCTGATTTAAAACAGGAAAAGAGTATTTATTAAAAAGTTAGAATACAGTGATCTGCCTTGGTTTCTAGGAGAAAAGTGAAGTATGTCAAGGAGCGAGAGTGGGTGAGGATTGAAGGGAAGGCCCAACGAGTGAGAATTGTACTGTTCACTGACCTAATGCAATGCCATTACTTGGCTTGTGAAATACAGGAAAATGGTTTATTAAGAAGATGGCACTCTCATTTGATTCTGTCCTTTTGGAATTTCTTAGAGTTCAGATTGGAAAACAACTCTTATCAATAAGAAAGGGGAAACTTTCCTGGTGGCTAAGATTCCATGCTACAAATGCAGGGAGCCTGGGTTCATTCCCTGGTCAGAGAACTAGATCCTGCATGCTGCAACTAAGTCCTGGTGCAGCCAAATAAATAAATAAATAAAAGCAAATAAATAAGAAAGATACACGGGGATTGTTAGACTCAGTCAAGTGTGATGTGTTCCAGACCAATGCTTCAGAGATAAACTGAAGAGAGGCAAGTGGCCAGAGAATTTTAACAAAAACCGTGTATATCCTAAATAACCTGGTTGATTTAATCAAAGGTAAGAAGTGAAACACACTCTCCAGGCTTGCTCATATCTATCTCTGAATAATGACAAACTTTCCCCTTCAAGTCCAGATTTGGATTCAACTCCTCTCTGAGTATCACCAGATTAGCACTGATCTCTTGCTGCTCTGCTCTTTTATCCTCCGCTGGCTCTTGGCAACCCCATGGACTACACAGTCCATTGACTTCTCCGGGCCAGAATACTGAGTGGGTAGCCTTTTCCCTTCTCCAGGGAATTTTCCCAGCCCGGGGATGGAACCCAGGTCTCCCACATTGCAGGCAATTCTTTACCAGCTGAGCCACCAGGGAAGCCCCCTCCACTGCCACCATCTTCAATTCTTTGTAGTCTAGGCTCTTCAGTCCTTGTATCAAATTTACATTTCTTTTCAGCTGTGTTAGTTTGCGTATGTTAGTTTTCCTTAGACTTTGTGAATATTGTTAGTTTTTCACCCCTTAATAGGTGGTGAACTTTCAGTTCCCAGTACTATGGTCTTTCTATTTTATTATCTTAGAATCTATAACACTCTCTGATTTTATTTCTTTGGAGTGGCCTCTCAGATTATTAAGATTTCTTAAGTAGCCTGGGATAAATTATTTTACTATGAGAGTAGTTAGGAACAAAACTGAGATTAGAGTGGTCACTGACTTTGAGTTGTAGCTTTCTAATCTCCAAGTGGCTTTTTTGTTCCCCTACCCCAGACCATGTCAAAAAAAAAAAAAAAAAAAAAAGACACTCATGAAGGAGAGTAGAAATAGAGATGGAGGTGGAGCGAGAAGGAGAAATAGATATAAATAAATTAATTGGTGCTGGTTTGCTTGGCACTGGTGGTGTCCTGTGTGGAACATTTCTGAACAACTCTTGTCCCTCTTTGCAGAAAAGTAAAGACTAAGTATAGTTCTTATAGGATGATAGTTCATGGAACTCTCCCATTTTGGAATAGCTTATTCAAAGGTATTATCTGTGTGCAAAGCCATGAAATAGGACTTCCACTATTTCTTCCAGTCGGGAATCTCTAAAAGAGGATCCTATCTTCCCTATGTCCCCTTTAAAACCTCACAGTCCATGTCCTGTGATGTCTGGGTCTCCATTCTTTACAGATGCTGGCTTTTGTTTTACAGTTCAAATAACTTTCTTCTGGGTACTATGTCTATCCACCCGCCAACTTATATTTCAACTTCTTAACATTGATAAATCTAATGTTCTTGCTTTATATGTTAATTTTCAGAAACTCCTATGTCCTTACTTCAAGAATATCCCATTTTATAATTTTCATACACAGTAATCCTCATTCATAAACAATATTTTGCAGTGTTAATAAATCCAAGATAAGGTCATCTTATGGTACCATGGGGTGGTAGATGGTGGAGCATCTTGTTTTTTCTCATTTTATTCTTGATGACAAAATAGCTACTTGCCCTGCTCATAGTGTGTAATGATTAATTGTAGAAGAAAAAGACTCCTGTGGATTCTTTATTAAGCTGACTTTGAGTTCTATTCTTCAAACATTGCTTCCAATGATGACACAAGGGAAATGGCAAGAGACTTTATTAGAAAGTCCTTCTCATTTCATTGTGAGACTTACATTGATTACACTATTAGGTCACAGGTAAGAATCTTGGTATAAACAAAATAGTTAATTGTCTGGAAATAAACTTTACAGCCAGGCTATTTATTAGGAAGATTTCTGACACTATTTGCATGATCCCTGCAGAAGGAAAAAATATACCAAAGCAAAAGAAATCCTATTTTATACTTGCAAAGCATGCTGGTCACATGCAAAACAAGTGGATATTTAAGGGCATAATTTATTAGAATTGTAAATATATCAATATTATATTTATAGTCTTAATGCCATTGATGCATACTTATTGCGCATCTGTTTTACAATTGCTTTAACTTGCTTTAACTGCATGTACATTATTATTATAGTTTTTACACAGCTATGGCCTGTGTGTTTGCAGCATATCAATACATTTGCTTTTTACATTTTAGAATTGCATTGTGCCACAATATCTTACCAGATAAGCAGTTAAAATTTATTAACTTGGATTCCAGTATTTGCAATCATTTATTCAAAGATTGTATTACCTTCTGTTTATGATGGGGAAAATAAAAGGATTTTTAGGCCAATGAATATTGTAACAAAGATTAGAAAGTGACTATTTGTACTGCTTAGTAAAATGTTTCTTTACAAAAGTTTTGAAATACTTATTTGCAATCAAAATTTGGTATAACTTTCATGTAAAACCTTTCTGTAAGTACTTGATCTGCCTTTAAATGGCCATTAGATTAGGGACAGACTCCTGGCCCAAAGTGGATCTATCAATAATGAGTATTTTTTCTGGGCATTTAGAGTTGAGGCACTGACAGAATAGGACAGTTAAGGAAAGGGTTCTTAAAGAAAAAACCATATGAAATTTTGGCCAGAGTTAACTCGAGAACAAGTCTAAGCCATATTGAGGCTGGAAGTATAGAGGTTCACAGATCCATGAATACAAAGGAAAAGTAAATCTGCAAAGAAAAATAGGAGAATTAAGTACATACACAGATAGAAATGGAGATAAGCAAATACATAACCCACAAGAGATAGGAAAAGTAGCTTCAGTTTTCGACTTTCCAGTTTCAGTTCCACTTTAACAAAAGTGTTTTGGGGTTCAGTCCTTGAATATCTATAAAATTATTTGTTATGTCCATACAATAACTCTCTGTTGGGGTTTCCCTGGTGGCTCAGTGGTAAAGAATCCGCCCGCCAATACAGAAGATGTGAGTTCATTCCTTGGGCTGAGAAGATCCCCTGGAGAAGGAAATGGCAAGCCACTCCAGCATCCTTGCTTGGGAAATACCATGGACAGAGGAGCCTGGTGGGCTACAGTCTATTGGGTCACAAAAACAGCTGGACACAACTTAGTGACGAAACAACAACAAAACGTATGTTGACTTTTCTACTGTAATTGTAATTCTAATCTTTGAGTAAGATTATATAATTAATTACCAACTAATTTTAATTTAATGTTATATACTAGTAATACACTAAATGCTCTGGGAAAATAAAAATTAAGAATAAAATTCAAGACATGGTCCTTTTAAATAGAATCTTCAGTTCAGTTCAGTTGCTCAATCATGTCTGACTCTTTGCGACCCCATGAATTGCAGCACACCAGGCTTCTCTGTCCATCACCATCTCCCGGAGTTCACTCAGATTAACATCCATCAAGTCCGTGATGCCATCCAAACACCTCATCCTCTGTCGTCCCCTTCTGCTCCTGCCCCCAATCCTTCCCAGCATCACGGTCTTTTCCAATGAGTCAACTCTTCGCATGAGGTGGCCAAAGTACTGGAGTTTCAGCTTCAGCATCATTCCTTCCAAAGAAATCCCAGGGTTNGCTTCATTCCACATTCCAAGGCCAAATTTGCCTGTTACTCCAGGTGTTTCTTGAATTCCTACTTTAGCTTTCCAGTCCCTTATAATGAAAAGGACATCTTTTTTGGGTGTTAGTTCTAAAAGGTCTAGTAGTTCTTCATAAAACCGTTCAACTTCAGCTTCTTCAGCGTTACAGGTTGGGGCATAGACTTGGATTATCATGATATTGAATGGTTTTCCTTGGAGACGAACAGAGATCATTCTGTTGTTTTTGAGATTGCATCCAAGTACTGCATTTCAGACTCTTTTGTTGACCATGATGGTTACTCCATTTCTTCTGAGGATTTTTTGCCTGCAGTAGTAGATATAATGGTTATCTGAGTTAAATTCACCCATTCCAGTCCATTTTAGTTCACTATTCCTAGAATCTCAACGTTCACCCTTGCCATCTCTTGTTTGACCACTTCCAATTTGCCTTGATTCATGGACCTGACATTTCAGGTTTCTATGCAATATTGCTCTTAACAGCATCAGATTTTGCTTGTATCACCAGTCACTTCCACAGCTGGGTATTGGTTTTGCTTTGGCTCCATCCTTTCATTGTTTCTGGAGTTACTTCTCCACTGATATCCAGTAGCATGTTGGGCACCTGATGACCTGGGGAGTTCCTCTTTTGGTATCCTATCATTTTGCCTTTTCATACTGTTCATGGGGCTCTCAAGGCAAGAATACTGAAGTGATTTGCCATTCCCTTCTCCAGTGGACCACATTCTGTCAGACCTTTCCACCAGGACCCACCCGTCTTGGGTTGCCCCGCAGGCATGGCTTGGTTTCATTGAGTTAGACAAGGCTGTGGTCCTACTGTGGTTAGATTGACTACTTTTCTGTGAGTATGGTTTCAGTGTGTCTGCCCTCTGATGCCCTCTTGCAACACCTACCATCTTACTTGGGTTTAGAGATTGGTAAAAAAAAAAAATAAAGAAAAAACTAACACATAAAAAGAGTGATGATACTTGCCAACATTTTATTTTACATACCTCAAATGAAATTACATATCACAGATAAATTTATAGTTATAGTATATACATGATTTTGTCATCATAACCTATGTGTGCTTATCATTATTATGCTATGAATAGAAATAATTTATGCAAAACACATGTGCAGGATGATATATTGGGTGCAGATTATTGTGGATGTGTGTTACTGGAATAATTAACTCATTTCTATTCATGGGTAATTTAATCACTGGGATCAGTGCTTGGGGGAAGAAATTGTACGTTCTTTTTTCTACTTTAGGACCCCTAATTCATATAGATATCAATAAATTAAATTGATTAATGATTCAAGTAGGATATATTATGAATAGGAAAACCTGAATTCAACCCCGTATTGTTGTGAAGAATATTTTCATTTAGAGTCTTTTCTAAACTAATTCTTAACTTATTTGTTGTTTATTATCTGTGGCCTCTGAAGTCTCTACATAGTTTCTTACTGGTCAGCTAATAATTGGACTGAGATTTCCTTTAAAGCCTAAGTCCAGTAAAGCTCTCATTCTTTGGCATGAATCTCTGTGTATGTTGCAACATACTTTTACCTGTTAGCCAGGCAGTTTATAACTCTGTCTTAGCCTTCACTTCCTGATTATGGAGAGTCTCAAGGTCGGAAGTAAAAGCTTAAAACCTTTTTAAGACTTTGTGGATGTTTTCACTGTTCCACACATATGCAAAGCCATAGGCATGTGTATAGCTCTCTAGGTGCCCAGGAATATATCTGAGCTTAAAGAAAACCCTATGCACATCTCATTCTCTAACTTTTTCTTTTAACTTTTGGATTAGCCTAGTGTTTGTTCTATCTCTTATTTACTACCTCAGGTAGCCAAGATATTCAATAATTGCCTCTGATGATTTGCTCCAAGAAACTCCCCCAGGAAAAAGACTTTTTACACTGGGCAAACTCCAAATCTGGTCAAATAAAGATTGACTTGTGACTGGTATCTTCTAGGGGACCATCCTCCAAATAAAATAATGACAGTTATCTAGAAATTTAACTTTCAAGGGGAATTTAGCTTTTGTTGTCCCTCTACTTGTTACCAAACTCCTGCTTTTCACCATGATATGCCTGTTTTCAGTGCTAAGTAAGTAAGTAAAGTCACTCAGTCGTGTCCGACTCTTTGTGACCCTATGGACTGCAGCCCACCAGGCTCCTCAGTCCATGAGATTCTCCAAGCAAGAATACTGGAGTGGGTTGCCATTTCCTTCTCCAGGGGACCTTCCCGACCCAGGGATCGAACCCGGGTCTCCCGCATTGGAGGCAGACGCTTTAACCTCTGAGCCACCAGGGAAGTTTTCTAAGGGGATTATAAGAATAAGGCAATTTAAAATACTACAAAACTTTCTGTTTTAACTGAGATCCAGTCATTTTTCTTGATTAAAAACTCCCCAGATTGCTGCAAGCCTTCGTTAATTCTGAGTACTGAAATGCTGATTCTGTTATATATTGTTGTTGTTGTTTAGTTGCTGCTGCAGCTGCTGCTAAGTCACTTCAGTCGGGTCCGACTCTGTGCAACCCCATAGATGGCAGCCCACCAGGCTCCACCACCCCTGGTATTCTCCAGGTGAGAACACTGGAGTGGGTTGCCATTTCTTTCTCCAATGCATAAAAGTGAAAAGTGAAAGTGAAGTCGCTCATTCGTGTCCAACTCTTAGCGACCCCATGGACTGCAGCCTATCAGGCTCCTCTGTCCATGGGATTTTCCAGACAAGAGTACTGGATTGGGTTGCCATTGCCTTTTCAGGTTGTTTAGTTGCTAAGTTGTTTCAATTCTTTGTGATTCCATGGACTGTAACCTGCCAGGCTCCTCTGTTCATGGAATTCTGCAGGCAAGAATGCTGAGGTTGGTTGTCATGTCTTCCTGAAGGAGACCTTCCCAATCCACGGATCAAACCCACATCTCTCATGTCTCCTGCATTGGCAGGCAGATTCTGTACCACTGAGTCACCAGGGAATCCCAGGGGAAATGGGTGAAGGTGATTGAACTTTCAGTTATTCAGGTGAATATTTGTTGTTGTTGGTTTTAGATGCTAAATCCTGTCTGACTCTTTTGTGATCCCATGGACTGTGCTTCTCCAGGGAATCTTCTTGAGCCAGGAATTGAATCCATGTTTCCTGCATTGGCAGGCAGATTCTTTACCACTGAGCCACCAAGGAAGCCCTCTGATACACACACACAAACACACACACACACACACACACACACACACACACACACATATACCATGAACCTATGTATTTATGTATGTAGATTTATTCTTCCAGATGTTCAAGCTGGTTTTAGAAAAGGCAGAGGAACCAGAGATCAAAATGCCAACATCTGCTGGATCATAGAAAAAGCGAGAGAATTACAGAAAAACATCTATTTCTGCTTTATTGACTATGCCAAAGCCTTTGACTGTGTAGATCACAATAAACTGTGGAAAATTCTGAAAGAGTTGGGAATACCAGACCACCTGATCTGCCTCTTGAGAAATCTGTATGCAGGTCAGGAAGCAACAGTTAGAACTGGACATAGAACAACAGACTGGTTCCAAATAGGAAAAGGAGTATGTCAAGGCTGTATACTGTCACCCTGCTGATTTAACTTATATGCAGAGTACATCATGAGAAACGCTGGACTGGAAGAAACACAAGGTGGAATCAAGATTGCCAGGAGAAATATCCATATCCTCAGATATGCAGATGACACCACCCTTATGGCAGAAAGTGAAGAGGAACTAAAAAGCCTCTTGATGAAAGTGAAAGAGGAGAGGGGAAAAGTTGGCTTAGAGCTCAACATTCAGAAAATGAAGATCATGGCATCCAGTCCTATCACTTCATGGGAAATAGATGGGGAAACATTGTCAGACTTTATTTTGGGGGGCTCCAAAATCACTGCAGATGGTGACTGCAGCCATGAAATTAAAAGATGCTTACTCCTTGGAAGGAAAGTTATGAGCAATTGCCAGGAGAAATATCCATATCCTCAGATATGCAGATGACACCACCCTTATGGCAGAAAGTGAAGAGGAACTAAAAAGCCTCTTGATGAAAGTGAAAGAGGAGAGGGGAAAAGTTGGCTTAGAGCTCAACATTCAGAAAATGAAGATCATGGCATCCAGTCCTATCACTTCATGGGAAATAGATGGGGAAACATTGTCAGACTTTATTTTGGGGGGCTCCAAAATCACTGCAGATGGTGACTGCAGCCATGAAATTAAAAGATGCTTACTCCTTGGAAGGAAAGTTATGAGCAACCTAGATAGCATATTGAAAAGCAGAGACATTATTTTGCCAACAAAGGTCCATCTAGTCAAGGCTATGATTTTTCCAGTAGTCATGTATGGATGTGAGAGTTGGACTGTGAAGAAGGCTGAGCACCGAAGAATTGATTCTTTTGGACTGTGGTGTTGGAGAAGACTCTTGAGGGCCCCTTGGACTGCAAGAATATCCAACCAGTTCATTCTGAAGGAGATGAGCCCTGGGATTTCTTTGGAAGGAATGATACTAAAGCTGAAGCTCCAATACTTTGGCCACCTCATGCGAAGAGTTGACTCATTGGAAAAGACCTTGATGCTGGGAGGGATTGGGCGCAGGAGGAAAATGTGACAACAGAGGATGAGATGGTTGTATGGCATCACAGACTGGATGGATTTGAGGTTAAGTGAACTCCAGGAGTTGGTGATGAACAGGGAGTCCTGGCGTGCTGCCATTCATGGGTCACAAAGAGTCGGACATGACTGAGCAACTGAACTGAACTGAAATCTATTCTTATTCAGAGGCAACTATTAACATGTTGTTACTTATTCTCCTTGTTGCATAAAAATATATTATGAAAACTTTCCCTTATCATTAAATATCTTTCTAAATTATGGGAATTTAAGTTTCCATAGTATTTTCTTCCTAATTCTAAGGTTCCCTAGGCCTCAATTGTCCATCAGTACTAATGAGTCTAATGATTTACCTAAACCACTGTGACTCCGATTTTATTGGCTATTTTCCTTACGTGTACATTGATGCTAAGTTGCTACAGTCATGTCTTTTTCCTTATAAACCTAATGTAAAACTTCAAATATACACAAAATCTTTCCTACTTGTATATTAATTGTTTTCTCTGTGTCTTTGAATAAGATTTTAAATGAACCACTGCTTACAAATGTATATGATTAGAATTAATTCATAATAAGGGTTTTCTGTACAACTTGGTCAAATATATGAATATATTTTATGCTCTTGTTATAGCCTGCCTAACTACCTCTTAGACTTTATTTTTAAAAGCTTTTTTGTCTTGAGATTTTCTAAATTCTGATACAAAGACCTCTTCCATGCATTTAAAATCTTTCTTGCATTAATGTAAGTAAACTATCTTTCTGAATATTATGCTATGTTTCTTGAAAAATCAAAATTTACTGGGACAAATGTATACCCCTATACACTATTTAGTCAAGTACAAATAATTTCTCACTTTTTCATTATAATTAGTCTCTTCAGTCTACTCTATAGTTGCAAATTTTTTATTCCATTTTCAATTATGATTTTATATTCTTTTTAAAGTTACTTTAAATTCATGAGTAAAAATAACCCCTTATGGTATTGCAGCTATTGGAGGAAAGTCATTCAAGTCTCTGAAAGTATAGAGATGGCTATTTACGACTACTTGATGATTGCATCTTCTCTGGGTGTAAGCTCCCAGGAAAAGCTTTTAGTCACATTTTAATCTTCAATTTTCAAGGCAATGTTCATTCAATTTATGCTGCTGCACATTCAAAAAGTCAATTTATCAAAAATCTCTGATCTTAGGCAATAATTATCCCTATGCTCCTCAGAGTTACATGTCTTTCATTTGGCTGCTTGTTTAAACTGGCAAGTCTGTGTTTCTCTTTCTTGGATCTTCTTGTTTTATTTTATAAGTGTAAAATTGCAGGAGATTAAAGAATCAGTATGCATAGTAATACCAATGATAAGTACAACATTTGAACGGAATATGTAGAGGATATGACTGCAAGACTGAACTTAACCAAATTGAATTATTGTTTGTTTCAATATGGTTGAGAGGAAATGACTAGTGGACTAGTGTGTCACTGCATAGTTCATTGGTTAGAATATTATAATAAATGCTACCATTGTTAGCAATGTTTTTTATTCATTCTCTTTAAGATTTTATTTCTTTGTGTGACTACAAATTGTCCTGATATTTGGAGTTTCAAAGACATGGCATATTCTCTGTCCTTAAGATGTATATATTTTCATTAATCTACAGGTACAAATAAATTAGTCTAATGGGTGATGTGTAAATTAAAACATCAACTTTGTTAATATAGTTAATAATTTAAGTATTATGCACACTTAGTTACCTGCATTTCCCCAAATCTCTATAGCCTCTGGACAGAAGAAGCAATGATAATCAAATCTTACTTACACTTGTTTTCTTTTATGTCAGTCACTTATATGGGTTTATAAATTAGGAAATACATGTTTTTTTTCTTTTTTGGTTGTGCTGGGTCTTCATTGCTTTGGTGTAGGCTTTCTC
>SJXQ01001645.1:89495-118836 GCA_006408695.1 Aepyceros melampus | reverse complement strand
TTGTGTTGAGGTATGTTCCTTCTATTCCTGCTCTCTGGAGAGTTTTTATCATAAATGGATGTTGAATTTTGTCAAAAGCTTTCTCTGCATCTACTGAGATAATCATATGGGTTTTATTTTTCAATTTGTTAATGTGGTGTATTACATTGATTGATTTACGAATATTGAAGAATCCTTGCATCCCTGGGATAAAGCCCACTTGGTCATGGTGTATGATCTTTTTAATGTGTTGTTGGATTCTGATTGCTAAAATTTTGTTCAGGATTTTTGCATCTATGTTCATCAGTGATATTGGCCTGTAGTTTTCTTTTTTTGTGGCGTCTTTGTCAGGTTTTGGTATTAGGGTGGTGGTGGCCTCACAGAATGAGTTTGGAAGTTGACCTTCCTCTGCAATTTTCTGAAAGAGTTTGAGTAGGATAGGTGTTAGCTCTTCTCGAAATTTTTGGTAGAATTCAGCTGTGAAGCCGTCTGGACCTGGGCTTTTGTTTGCTGGAAGGTTTCTGATTACAGTTTCAATTTCCGTGCTTGTGGATCACAGAGTTTTGAAGGCAGAAGATGTATTCCTTTTTCTCCAAGACCAGTAGGAGGCAGCAGTGTATATGTACAATTATGTATGTGATAAACTCAAATGTCTCTCAAGTAGATTATTACAAGATTTAGACCAGAGCAGGGGCCAACAAAGTTTTGTCTAGTCAAGGCTATGGTTTTTCCACTGGTCATGTATGGATGTGAGAGTTGGGCTGTGAAGAAAGCCGAGCGCCGAAGAATTGATGATTTTGAACTGTGGTGTTAGAGAAGACTCTTGAGAGTCCCTTGGACTGCAAAGATATCCAACCAGTCCATTCTAAAGGAGATCAGTCCTGGGTGTTCATTGGAAGGACTGATGCTATAGCTGAAACTCTAATACTTTGGCCACCTCATGTGAAGAGTTGACTCTTTGGAAAAGATTCTGATGCTGGGAGGGATTGGGGGCAGGAGGAGAAGAGGATGACAGAGGATGAGATGGCTGGATGGCATCACTGAGTCAATGGACATGGGTTTGAGTGAACTCTGGGAGCTGGTGATGGACAGGGAGGCCTGGAGTGCTGCAATTCATGGGGTTGCAAAGACTCGGACACGACTGAGCGACTGAACTGAACTGAACTGAACTGAAACTGAGGGGAAGTATCTTTCAAGGTCATTTTGGCTTTCAAATGAAGTTGTATCTTCCCACTTAGACTTTTTAGTAATGAAAATGTCTTTGTTTTTCAGTGGATTGCCTTCTTTCCTCAAATGGCTTAAAACTTAGGTAAAGAAGACAGGTGCTATTTCTGGAGCATTCCCAGAGACTCTAAAACCTATGGAGGGGCAGATTGTGGTTGTTTTGCTGGTGTCCAGATGACCTTTGGTGCTTTGCATGATCCAGTGCTCTTGATTTTTGTACATATCTCCCTCCTATTCTCCACAACATTGAGGCATGTGTCCATGGTTGTCTCGACAAGGAGACAAATCTGAATGACAGACAACCATGCTGCACAGGGCTTTCTCACTAGTTCAGGCTCATCACTCTTGCATGTCCATTTCTTCCTGGAGGAAGAGTCATCACCTAGGAGGCTTCTTGATTCACATGCTCCATGAGTTCACCAGCTGTGTCCAACAGGTGCAGGACCCCGAAATTAACTTTAACCCCAGTTTGTACTCTAGCTGGTTTGGACCAATGGATCAGTCAGCCAGCTTTAGTGTGTTGAAATGCCATGGCTTAGAGACAAGCCCAAGCCAGGGAATAAATTCTGGAATGGGGAGACCAAGTCAGGCCATGGTAGCTTGCTAGTTTGCAGGTATAACCAGGGTCAAATGCGGGAAGTCATGGTTTAGCAAATCCAAGGGTACCATTCAAATCTGCAGTCAGATATTGTGGCCAAGGTCTTAGCTGAGTAGAAAAAGGCATAGGGAGTTCCTAGCCCAACCTATAGGACTATTATTGAACCAATGAAATTTGAAATCACAGACTTTTAGAATTCCAAGGAAAATTCCAGAGGATGTAATTACAGATGTTGTTCAGTTGTGTCTGTCTCTTAATGACCCCATGGACTGCAGCACGCCAGTCTTCCTTGTCCTTCACTATCTCCTGGAGTTTGTCCTGACTCAATTCCATTGAGTAGATGATGCCATCCAACCACCTCATCCTCTGTCACCCTCTGCTCCTCCTGTCCTCAATCTTTCCTAGCATCAGGGTCTTTTCCAATGAGTTAGCTCTTTGCAATAGGTGGCCAAAGTATTGGTGATTCAGCATCAGTCCTTCCTATGAATATTCAGGGTTGATTTCCTTTAGGATTGACTGGTTTGATCTCCTTGCAGTCCAAGGGACTCTCAAGAGTCTTCTCCAATACCACAGTTCAAACACATTCATTCTTCAGCACTCAGCTTTCTTTATGGTTCAACTCTCACATCCATACATGACTACTGGAAAAACCATAGCTTTGACTATACAGATCTTTCTTAGCAAAGTGATGTCTCTGCTTTTTAATATATTGTCTAGGTTTGTAATAACTTTTGTTCCAAGGAGCAAGTGTCTTTTAATTTCATGGCTGCAATCACTGTTCACAGTGATTTTGGAGCCCAAGAAAATACTTTTTCCCCATCTAATTTCTAACAAATTTTTATTTATATCATTTTTGTTCATAGAAATTCTTTCAAGAAATGTATTATTTATAATGAAATTGAGAGACTAGCATATTTTGTAAGGGGAACAGAGTCTCACACCAGACAGCCTAGGTTCAAATTCAAGCTCTATCACTTAGCCAACTTGTGTCATACTATTAGACAAGTACCTTTACTTCTTCATATTTTTGGTTTGTTTCTGTGAGGTGAGGTTTTTTTTCCCATCTGTAAAACGAGGAAATAAGGGTATCTATCTTCAAGTGCTTCCCTGGTGGCTCAGAGGGTAAAGCATCTTCCTGAAGTGCAAGAGACCTGGGTTCAATCACCAAGTCAGAAAGATCCCCTGGAGAATTAAATGGCAACCCACTCCAGTACTCGTGCCTGGAAAATGCCGTGGATGGTGGAGCCTGCTAGGCTACGGTCCATGGGATTGCAAAGAGTCACACACAACTGAGCAACTTCTAATTCTAAAAAATCTTAAAGTGCAGTTGTAAAGATTAAATGAATTAAATGAGAAATGATATGGGGTGGGAGGTGGGAGCGGGGTTCAGGATTGGGAGCTCATGTACACCCGTGGCTGATTCATGTCAATGTATGGCAAAACCAATACAGTATTGTAAAACAAAATAAAGTAAAAATTAAAATTAAAAAAACCTCAACATTCAGAAAACTAAAAAAATAAATAAATAAAAATAGTACCTAATACAGAGTCAATACTCAGTAATTCTAGGCATCAGGTGAAATTGGAGTGTCTCTGATTGAGAGGAGGAGGTATGGGCATTTCAGAACTTATCTCACTTAGCCTAGGACATAGAAGCTTCCATGATGATTCATAGAATTCTTATGATTTTCTGGAGCATATATTTAAATGAATTAGTCCAATACAATCTCCATCCATTCCAAGAGCCTCCTTCTGAATATCTATGTCAGATACAGATATTTGACCTTAACACTTTCAGTAATGGTGATTTCATAACTTTAAACAGTTGTCACACAGTTCTAAGTACATTGATCCAAGAGACAAAAGGATATAATAGGAAAAATTGCCTTTGAATCTGCAAATTTAGACCCATCTCTGCTACCTCTTTATATGCTCTTGTGCAGGTGACTTAACTTTTCTGATTCTTGGTTTACTTATGTTGAAAATGGGGATAATCTTAGTACTAACTCATAGGTTTGCTATGAGTATTAAATGAGATGATTTATGTGAAGCACCTGGCATATGATAGGCACTCAAAAAAGTTGTTGTGATTTGAGTCATTGTTTCTCTTTGTTCTTTGAATATCCATAGAATAACATGAAATATTTCTTTCACTTGGTTGCCTACAAGGTTATATTGCTGAACAGGTAACACAAACTCCAGTTCCTCTCCCTGTCTTTTCCTGTCAGATTTTTTCTCAAATGTTCCTCATTTGACATTTTTTTCCCCCAGATGTCTCACCATCCTGGAGGTCCTTCTTTGATTATTCTTTTGTTTGTCAATGATCTTCCTTTTAATACTGTGTCAGCCCAGCCTGATTACCAGTTATGTGTGGGAATTAGACCTTCCTTAGGTAGAATGCTTTAAGTTTATTGAAGCAACTTAATTTTCCAAAGCTTCGTTAAGTTCCTGGCTCGTATTCAGACTATGTTTAACTAAAAGCCCAGATTGGGTGTAGAGATGACAGATTTTACCTAAGTTCCTGTGGAACCATTTCTTTGTTCCTGCCTTGTTGAAGGGAATGCATAACTCGAAGACTCAGTCTCATTTTCTTAAGATTAGTCTAGGAAGTATCTGTGCATATGCCACTAACACTCTCCTAACACTAGGATATTGGATAGAACAAAACCTATGATATAAGAAAACCAGGACAAATGTTTTCCACACAACCTTACAGCTTCTCCTGAAATGTCTTCTTCTTAGTCTGTTATTGGAGAAGGAAATGGTAACCCACTCCAGTACTCTTGCCTGTAAAATCCCATGGACAGAGGAACCTGTTAAGCTACAGTCCACGGGGTCCCGAAGAGTCAGACACGACTTAGCAACTTCACGTTCACTTTTCTCTTTCATGCATTGGAGAAGGAAATGTCAACCCACTCCGTATTCTTGCCTGGAGAATCCCAGGGACAGAGGAGCCTGGTGGGCTGCCATCTATGGGGTCACACAGAGTCAGACACGACTGAAGCAACTTAGCAGCAGCAGCAGTAGTCTCTTATATTCCATTGTCCCCAAACTTGAAGATGATAGGTTTATAAAGATGTGTCACAAGAGTCATGACAAAGACTGAGAAAGCACTCAAATCTACTTTTCATCATTTCCCACAAAAATAGACATCCTATGGTGGATCAAGTAAGTTGGTTGGGATAACAACTTTGATTTTACTCTTTTTGGACATCTGAGGTTATTGACTCCTTTCTGACTTTACCAATTTACACTTAAAATTTAAGCAACAAATGTGGTGGTTTTGTTTTTATTTGTACTAAAGATCTACTAAATATCAGTTACTATGCCAGAGCTAGAGACAGAAAAGTCATGAAATGTACATGATATATTCTTTGACTTTAAGGTGATTATAGTCAGCTGTGACTAAATATTAATATAACTAAATTTTAATATAACATCATAAATGCTATTTCATAGGTATTTATTAGTGCCAAGGGAACACAGAGGAGAGAACAACTACTGCTTGCATGAGACGTTAAAACAAAAGAAGTATTTTTTTTTCTGAGACCTGAAGAATAAACAGGAATTTTAAGATGCAACCAAGTTTAAAGGCTTAACGGTCTTGTATGTTTACATGTATATCTATATTTCAAATATATGTGTATTGAGTATTATATAAATACATATTATATATTTTGGAGAGATAACATCTACTTGTTTTAATTAAGAAATATAATTTTTAACAGTTTTGAATTATTTCTGTTTAACATGAAAAGTGTTCATCATTCTTATCCTCATTTAAAACAGTTCAAAATAGCTTTTATTGGACAAATTATCTTTAGTATGTTTCTTAAGAATTATTTTACAGTTATTTTCTCTTTAGCATAAGTTAAAGTGAAACCATTGTATTTAAGCGATTCTTTTATCCAGACCTTACTAATATAGACTTATCTCAACCCAGTCATTTGAATTTGAAAAACCAGAATGTATCTGGATATATGAGAAACAAATGTAGCCAAGCTAATGGATCTTATTCAATTCTTGGCTGTGAATAAAACCAATTTTAACCTGGGAAATCAATTGGAAATGTGGGAAACTCAGTCGGCAGGAAACCAGTGATGAGAACCACTTAAATTGGGTTAGAAATGAAATTTCAGACTACAACATGCTTTAAGATTTAGAGGAGCTAAGCAATCTAGTGAATATGGTTTGCTAGGAAGAAGTGTTAAGCTTTCTGACTATGGAAGAATAGTATATCCTAAGGGAAAGTATAATTAAAGCACAACAGATTGTATTTTTCTTTTTTGGAGGAATCGTAACGAGCAAGACGAATTCAATGCAGCCTCCCAGAGGACTGTTCAAAGATCTCTAGGTAAAGAAAAATCTGTTCTGGAAACTGGAGGAGAAAAGGAAAATGGAATAAAATAAAAGTCTGCTGTATCTGTTAAGAATTTTAGGAAAGAGATAAAGGCAGCAGAAAAGTGAAATGATTTCCTGCACACAAAAGCAGTCAGAGATTATAAAGGGGCACAGGTAATGGGAAACCTTTATGATTATATCACAGAAAGATCAGAAACAAAATGGATTTACTAATAATGGAAGAAACTGCAATTAAAATGACTATTAAATATGTGCTTTCTCAAATCTATATTTAACAATTACAGTGCATTTCTTTTCTAAGAGCTATTTAAACAAGTTGGAGGTAACAGAAACAAGGTGAAAAAGTGAACAGCCAGGCACTAATAATTAAGAAAGGAATGTACATTAGAGAATAAGAAACTTCGAGAATGAATTCACTGTCTTTCATGTGAGCTTTTTTTTTACTTCTCAGTAAAAATCAAACTCTGCTACTAAACAGCTAAGCAAAGTAGAAGAGTATCAGTGGAAATTGGGTAAGTGTGTTTAGAATTACAGTTAGTTGAATACAATTATATCACAGGAAAGAGATTTTATCATTGAGAACTTAGTAGACATATATAAGGAATGTAAGAAAATCACTGAAAGTTATATCTGAAGGCATAGCTAGTTGCAGATCTCAAGTAGGTCAAATTATAATACTCCATAGAGAGCCAGTTGTGTCAGATACATGTGTCTCTAATATAATTTGGAATAACCCAAGACATAATGATTAAAAAGTAAAGTTGTATATTTTACATCTTCCCAATCCTTGCTCTTAGACTTTTTATAGGCAAGTTTGCCATCCAAACTTTCCTAAGCTTCTTTCTTATCAAAATCTGATGTATTCGTGCCCTACCCTATTAGAACCCTACTCTCTACTAGCAAACTAGTCAATGAAATCATGCTAGTGTGATCATGATGCCATGTACTTCTGTTATCTTTCCAAAGGGTTAATCGTTTTTAAAATGAGTTTTATGGAGACCTACAACCTAAATTTAATAACAAAAATTATTCTTTTTATAGTAATGATTTTAGGGAAATATGGTTCAGGAAAGATTACTTAAATAGGTGAAATTTTCAAGCATCCTTCTAATCATACTACACAGACTTGTTTATAAACTAAAAATAAAATTAGTCTTTGAAACTAAAATCAGTGAGTATTTCATCATATATTTGTCTACTAGTTGCTTTACATGAATTAACTAATATGATACTCACAAAATAACTCTATAAATTAGGTATTATGATTATACTCTTATTTACAGATGGGGAAATGGAAACTCTAAGATTAACTTGTCTCGTGTCATACAGCTAGTAAGTTGTAGAGCTGGAATTCATACTTTCCTGTGTCTCAATCCAGATCCTGAACTCTTTACTGCTACTCATACTGCCTATATATTGCATTACCTTTTCATAGCATAAGGTTTGCTTGAAATTATATGCTATGAGGGGTGGAGGAGAGCAGAAAACATCTGAAACATCTCTTTAATCCTGAATGTCTCTGTATAGGAACTTCAATTAGGAAACTCCTGGCTTCTCTGTACGTTCCCTTATTGAATCCCTCTCTCAAAGGAAGATCAGTTAAGTATCCAACTGGTGAACTCAGAGAAAGAACTGGGCATGCAGAACTCAGTACTTTCTCTCTTTCTCTTTAAGCTCAGTCTCTTTAGAGAGAATATTCATTTTACTCAGCTACTTTGTGCCATAAGCCTTTCAAGGCCTGGCTATTTCCCTGCAGAAAGATGCCAGTGTTTTACTACACATTGTCTCTTACTGGAGTTCAGCATTAAAAATTCCACCTTTGACATACACCTGATGCAAGTTCTTCAACAGCTCCATCAATAATAATGCTGACATTTAGTTCTACAGCTGCCTTACTGCTTCTTTACCCCTCAATTGGTTTACAACTCAGTACTGAGGGGAAAAGTGTCAATTATTGATCACATCAAACTATGAGAGTTATTTATGGTTAAGATTTAGGAATGTTTTCTGAGTGGCAAAGAAAAGAATTAGACTTTGTTGACATGGTGATAGACATATGGAGAGTTAGATATAACTAGATTATGTCACTGACTACTCTCCACTGATGTACCTGACACTGTTTTATATGTAATACAAATTCTTTCCTTGGTATAATTTTTGTTGAATTATTTTAAAGGGTTTGTTAATGAGTTATCCTAAGCATGATTTGGGGGACAGTGGCATTTAGCATCTTTATTTGATATTAGATACCAATAAACCTAGATAGCATATTGAAAAGCAGAGACATTACTTTGCCAACAAAGGTCTGTAAAGTCAAGGCTATGGCTTTTCCAGTGTCATATATGGATGTGAGAGTTGGACTGTGAAGAATGCTGAGTGCCAAAGAATTGATGCTTTTGAACTGTGGTGTTGGAGAAGACTCTTGAGAGTCCCTTGGACTGCAAGGAGATCCAACCAGTCCATCCTAAAGGAGATCATTCCTGGGTATTCATTGGAAGGACTGATGTTGAAGCTGAAACTCCAATACTTTGGCCACCTCATGCGAAGAGTTGACTCATTGGAAAAGACCCTGATGCTGGGAGGGATTGAAGGCAAGAGGAAAAGGGGATGACAGAGGATGAGATGGCTGGATGACATCACCGACTAATGGACATGAGTTTGAGTGAACTCCGGGAGTTGGTGATGGACAGGGAGACCTGGCATGCTGCGATTCATGGGGTCTCAAAGAGTCGGACATGACTGAGTGACTGAACTGAACTGAATTGAACTAAAAGATATAAATAGATTATTTAAGGAGAAATCTTTGACTTGAACAATTTAAGGATCATCTATAGATAAGTTGTTTTATGGAGCCTGGTAGTATCAAATAGTTAATTACTTGTACCACTCAGTCTGGCACTTGCACCCATACTATCTTCTTTTGTTTCCTAATTGTTCCATATGTTTCAGTGTTATCTCCAAAATGGGATTAGAAATTCTTCTAGATGAATGGTGACATACTATGCTTCCTTTTTATCTTTCATGCCAATTCTTGCCAATAGCATGGCCACAGGTTATGGGGTAAATAAATTTTTTTCTGATTTGGAAGTGTAAAAATAATTAGTGAGGTGAGTTATCTGTAAATCATCAAATTTTCTACCTGTGTTATTTAATTTTTAACCATTTGTTGGAGAGGTATAGTGTCTATACCTTTTCATGTTCTCTTTGGGAATAGCCTGGTAGTTTACTGGTAAGTACTGGTAGCATCTTTTGTCAGTATTTATTCACTAAACTTATAATAGGACTCATAATAACAGATTTGAATTTCTATATTTCTGAAATTTTAGCAATATAGGGTAAAGTGGTAAAGATGTCATGGAAGGAGGTTGCCTTGATTTGACACGCACTTAATCTCTGTCACTGTCAGTACTATCATTTCTCTGTTTACACAGTTTCAGCATCTGCAGATTCAACCTACTGCAGTTTGAAAATATTAAAAAATTATTTCAAGAACTTACCAAAAGCAAAACTCAAATTTGCCACATGCTGATAAATATTTACATAGCATTTGTATTGTACTAAGTATTATAAGTATTCTAGAGATAAATTATAAGTATTTCAGAGGGTGTGCATAGGTTATATGCAAATACTACATCATTGTATTAAGGACTTGACCCTTCACAGGTTTGCTACCTATGGGACATCCAACAACTAATCCCCTGTGGATACTGTGAGACATCTGTAAATGAGTCATTTGTCAGTACCCATAGAAACATCATGACATTTATGTTGTTGACTGGAAAAAATAGACTGCCAGATATTTATCCAGCAAAAGTGGATTTGTTTGGGATCAGTAGAAAATTGCAATTCAAGGTCTGCAACCATGGAAAGCCTCATGCAAGTCCCTGCAAGGCAAGTGAAGAACACTTTTAAAGAGGTTAAAAGGAAATTGGGAGGACTAGAGTAAACATAGTCCATGGCTTTTCATTAGCTGAGTCTTTGCCACTAACCAAGAGGAATCTTTCTTTTGTTGGGCACTGCTATTGCTGTAGAATATGAGAGTTCTCCCTTATGGTCTCCCCATTCTATTTAATTGGGGTTTCTGTTTATTAATTTTTTTTTTTTTTTTACATTTCCACCTTTTGATCAAGACCTTTCTCTGAAAGCATTGCGGATCAAGAGTTAGATTTTCTAGTTTCAGAGGCTTTTTGTTCTTCAGTGTCTGGAAGGAACTTTCATGGATGTAGTATCTCATGTAAGAGGGAAAGTGAACAGGTTAGAAAACAATGTGATATATCACATTAACAAATTGAAGGATAAAAACCATATGATTACCTCAATAGATGCAGAGAAAGCCTTTGACAAAATCCAACTCCAATTTATAATAAAAACTCTCCAGAAATCAGGTATAGAAGGAATATACCTCAACATAATAAAAGCCACATATGATAAACACACAGCAAACATTATCCTCAATGGTGAAAAGTTAAAAGCATTTCCCCTAAAGTAAGGAACAAGACAAGGGTGCCCACTCTTACCACTACTATTCAACATAGTTTTGGAAGTTTTAGTCGTAGCAATCAGAGAAGAAAAGGAAATAAAAGGAATCCAGATTGGAAAAGAAGAAGTAAAACTCTCACTGTTTGCTGATGACATAATCTTCTACATAGAAAATCCTAAACACACCACCAGAAAATTACTAGAGCTAATAATGAATATAGTAAAGTTGCAGGATATAAAATTAACATGGAGAAATCCCTTGCATTCCTATACACTAACAATGAGAAAACAGAAAGAGAAATTAAGGAAACAATTCCATTCACCATTGTGATGAAAAGAATAAAATATTTAGGAATATATCTACCTAAAGAAACAAAAGACATATATAGAAACTTATAAAACACTGGTGAAAGAAATAAAAGATGACACAAATAGATGGAGAAATATACCATGTTTATGGATCAGAAGAATCAATATAGTGAAAATGAGTAAACTACCCAGGGCAATCTATAGATTCATGTAATCCCTATCAAGCTACCAATGGTATTTTTCACAAAACTAGAACAAATGATTTCACAATTTGTATGGAAATGTAAAAGACCTTGAATAGCCAAAGCAGTCTTGAGAAAGAAGAATGAAACTGGAGGAATCATCTTGCCTGATTTCAGACTATACTACAAAGCTACAGTCATCAAAAGAGTATAGCATTGGCACAAAGATAGAAATATAGATCAATGGAACAAAATAGAAATCCCAGAGATAAATCCATGCTCCTATGGGCACCTTATCTTTGACAAATGAGGCAAAAATATACAATGGAGAAAAGACAATTTCTTTAACAAGTGGTGCTGGGAAAATTTTCAACCACCTGTAAAAGAATGAAATTAGAACACTTTCAAACACCATCCACAAACATAAACTCAAAATAGATTAAAGATCTAAATGTAAGACTGGTAACTATAAAACTCCTAGAAGAAAGCAGAGGCAAACCACTCTCTGACATAAATCACAGCAGGATCCTCTATAACCACCTCCCAGAGTAATGTAAGTGAAAGAAAAATAAACAAATGGGACCTAATTAAACTTAAAAGCTTTTGCACAACCAAGGAAACTATAAGCAAGGTGAAAAGACAGCCTTCAGAGTGGGAGAAAATAATAGCAAATGAAGCAACTGACAAATAATTCTTCTCAAAAATATACAAACAGCTCATGCAGCTCAATTCTAGAGAAATAATGACCCAATCAAAAATTGGGCCAAGGAACTAACAGACATTTCTCCAAAGAAGACATACAGATGGCTAACAAACACATGAAAAGCTGCTCAACATCACTCATTGTCAGAGAAATGCAAATCAAAACCACAATGAGGTACCATCTCACGCTGGTCAGAATGGCTGCTATCCAAAAGTCTACAAGCAATAAATGCTGAAGAGGGTGTGGAGAAAAAGGAATCCTCTTACCCTGTTGGTGGGAATGCAAGCTAGCACAGCCACTATGGAGAACAGCGTGGAAATTCCTTAAAAACCTGAAAATAGAACTGCCATATGACCCAGCAATCCCACAGCTGAGCATACACACTGAGGAAACCAGAAATGAAAGAGACACGTGTACCCCAATGTTCATCGCAGCACTGTTTACAATAGCTAGGACATGGAAGCAGCCTAGATGTCCATTGGTAGATGAATGGATAAGAAAGCTGTGGTACATATACACAATGGAATATTACTCAGCTGTTAAAAATGCATTTGATTCAGTTCTAATGAGATGGGTGAAACTGGAGTCTATTATACAGAGTGAAGTAAGTCAGAAAGTAAAACACCAATACAGTATATTAATATATATATATATGGAATTTAGAAAGATGGTAATGATGATCCTATATGTGAGACAGCCAAAAAGACAGTTATAAAGAATAGGATTTTGGACTCTGTGGGTGAATTTGAGGGTGGGATGACTTGAGAGAATAGTATTGAAACATGTGTATTACCATATGTGAAATATATGACCAGTCCAGGTTTGATGCATGAAACAGGGCACTCAAAGATGGTGTACTGGATAATCCAGAGGGATGGGATGGGGGTGAAGGTGGGAGGGAGATTTGGGATGGGGGACACATGTACATCACCCATGGCTGATTCATGTCAATATATGGCAAAAACCATCACAATATTATAAAGTAATTGGCTTCCAATTAAAATAAATAAATTAATTTTTTAAAAAGAAACCTATTAAGGTCACATTCTTAGGAGAATGTAAGGGGAGTAGGAAAAAGAACCCTCTGGTACTTTTTATTAACATTTATATGTTAGTAAGATCATAGACACTAAGGATCATCTGAAGTGTTAATGTCATCAAAGTTTGGCAACAAACTTCCAACAAGCCTGGTCCAGATATTTTAGGAAAGCTGTCTCATCATATGTAATCTGCTTCAGTACTGGGAAATCTTTACTTTCATGTTGCCAGATTATATGCAGGTCCATCAAGGTTTATTCATGTTTCAGCACTTTCTTTATGTGTATCTAAGAGTCTATTCCTTGGTGGCACAAGGTTTGTTAGCAGTATTTGGTAGTGGCCTTTCCAAAGATTTTGAGTAGAGTACTTCTGGAGGTTTTTTTTACAGATTACAAGGTATGATGTTTAAGGTGTTTATCTCCCAAGGGCACATTTTGAAAAGATTGCTCTACCAAAGCAGTGTTATTTTTAATAAAAGGAATTAGGCCTTTTAAATATTGGAGTATCTCTCCTTTTATCAGTTGTGGGTCAAAAGAAGCAGTAGCCATGTGCGTTGTGCATCCTGTGACTGTCCCAAAGGGTGAGAATTGATGAGTTCCAAGAGGGGCGGATGTGAGATCCAGAAGGATCATGGCAATACCTGTGGCCAAAGTATTTGGAGAGCCTTTATAAATTTTGCCATTTGAGTCTTAATAATGTTGTTAGTGTATTTGACTGAACCAGAGGATTGAGGGTTGTAAGCACAGTGAAAATGATGTAAGACTGGCCAAATAGTACAGACTTGTTGAAATGCCTGGCCAGGTAAATGGCTTCCTTGATGACTATGAAGTTTGATAAGAGTTCCCCAGGTAAGAATAATATTTTCCAAGAGGACTTTAGCCACAGAAGAGTCAGTCATCTGTCTGTTAAGGAAGTTTTCAGTCCAGTATAAAAACATACAGACCATGAATAAAACATATTTATATCCAAGAAACAGAGAAAGTTATACAAAATCCATTTGTCAGACTTTGAATGGCTCATTGGATAATTTAAAATGTCTAGGAAAGTACAAACAGGTTTCCCTGGATTGTACTGCTGGTAAGTAGGACAAGTGAGGTAGACATTTTTTGTGGCCTTGTTAATGTTTCCCCACTGATAGTGATTCATGAAAGCTATCATTTTGTCAGTAGTTCAATGGCTTAATGTATGTACAGTGGTGAAGAGTGGGACTTTTAGAGTCTACAGGAGGACTTGGTTGCTATTTGGTACAAACTAGAGCTTCATTTTTAAAAATCAAACAAATTATTGAATTTCTTACCTGTTTTTCCTTTCCTGAAACCAATTGTTGGGCCTCTGTAGCCATTTCTTCTAGATTATCATTTGGGAAAATATTTCTTTGGAACATGACAGAGATTTGGCTGTTATTAGTCACTTTAAGAGCAGCATTCCTAGCAGAAATATCAGCAAGGTGAATTCTTTTAGTTTCCAGAGAGTCAAGTTTAGAATGCACCCAGAATCTTAATAATAACTAAAGTGGAAGGTAACTATATCACACTCAATAATTCCTGAACTTAAGAACCATTTTAAATTTTATTTCCATTGGAAGCAAGGAGGCTACTTTGCTTCCACAATATTCTAAAATCATAAGCTGCTCCAAATGCATATCGACTGCTGCTACTGCTAAGTCACTTCAGTCATGTCCGACTCTGTGCGACCCCATAGACGGCAGCCCACCAGGCTCCCCCACCCCTGGGATTCTCCAGGCAAGAATACTGGAGTGGGCTGCCATTTCAGTGTAAATATTGATCATTTTGTCCTTGGCTAAAATATATGCCTGTGTAACAGCATATAATTCAACAAGCTGGGCTGAAATAGCCATAGGTAAAGAGGCTGCCTTAGTAGTACTAAAGGGATTTGTAATAGCATACTCAGCACAATATTTGCCACTGTGACCTTTTAAATAAGAATCATTGTGAATGATAAGAAATCAACATTACTCAATGAAATTTCCTGTAGGTCATTATGAGGAGTCAGGAGGTGATTCATCAGTGTTAAGCCATTGTGAGGGACTTAATTGCTGATGGAAACAGAAGATTAGCCAGGTTAAGATTATTACAATGTAAAGGATATGTGAGGAATAGGTAGCAAAAGGACTTCATGGGAGGGGAGGCAGCAGGCTGAAAAATGTCCAGTGTGATGAGAATTCAGGAAAACTTCTACGGCATAATGTAAAAAAATGGTTAAAGGGAATCCTACAATGATACATTAGTGGCCTTCCACAAAAAAGCAGTACCCATAATGCCTGTAAGACATGTGGAGTAACCCCTTGCTACAGAATCCAGCTACTAGCTATAACACTGTATGGATAGTTGGTGGTGCCTGTTGGTTTTACTTGAGCAACCCAAGGGCATTCCCTTGCTTTTCATATGCAGAAAGGAAAGTGGAGATCTAACAAATGGGGTGCCAAAGGGCAGGTGGCATCATCAAACTCCCCTTTAAAGCCTTAGAGGCTGTGTTTTTTGATTCTTCTGCAAATATTGAGTTGGGGTTGTTATTGTTGAGTAGAACATATAGTGGTTTGGCTATAAGAGAGCAACTTGGAATCCAATTTCAGCAATAACCAAATGGCCCGAGAAAACCTCACATTTGGTGCTTAGTTTAGATTTTGGGAAATTTAGGACACAATAAAGTCTGCCTGGACTTAGGTGTAGCCCTTGTTCTGATATCACAAGCCCTAAATATCAAGCCAGGGCTTGGGCAAACTTCAATTTTTCTTTGGTGACCTTGTGTCCCTTTAATGCTAAAAGCTTTAAGTGGATCCTGTATTCTTGTGAGGAGGCTTGAGAAGGAGAGCAAAGAAGCAAATCATCCTTATACGGCAACAAAGTAGAGCCTGTAGGAAACTATGTTATTCATATCAGCCTTCAGGATAAGAAATAAGATTTCTCAGTGTAACGCTTGGACATTAATGTCCAGGTGAATTGTTTTTCTTCTCAGTTCAGTTCAGTCACTCAGTCGTGTCCGACTCTTTGTGACTCCATGAACCACAGCATGCCAGGCCTCCCTATCCATCACCAACTGCCAGAGTCTACCCAAACCCATGTCCATTAGTCAGTGATGCCATCCAACCATCTCATCCTCTGTCATCCTCTCTCCTCCTGCCCTCAAGTGAAGGCAAAAAGATATTGGCTAGCTTCATCAACTGGAATATTAAAGAATGTACTGTATACAAAAAGTACTGGTGGGAATGGATGTTCTTAGCTAATGAGAGTCAAAAACAACAGATTGTTGAGGGGTAGAAGTATTGTTTATTTGCTTGGAGATCCTAGATAAACCTCCACCCTTGGCTCCTAGGTTTTTTCACCAGTAAAATGGGAGTTACAGGGGCTGGTATAAGGTCTAATGAGACCTTGACCCTGTAATCTTCTACTATGGGCTTTATGCCTTGAAGGGCTTTTCCTTATAGAGGATTGATTAATTCTGAGAAGAGATTTTTTTTATGGAGTCTATTTGAATCCTGATGGGAAGTGTGCTGTGAATTTTGCCAACACCAGTTAAAGATTTTGCCCATAAGGAGGGATTTCAATTATGACAAGTGATCAGTGTTTTCAGAATCTACTCTAGTACCATCAGAGATGGGACAAATCAAGTTGTCAAAGCATCATTTAATTTACCTGGTTGGTTACATGGATGACCACTGTCATACTTTGAAATAATTTCCCTCCTTTAGAAGAAATTCTGGCATATATTTCTAACAAGTCTCACCCTACCCGAAGTAAATTAAGACAGAAAAAGATTCATCTCTAATCTGGAGACATGATTCTCCAAGCTGATTAAGAGAGAGGATTAGGCAGAGCCCATGTAGTTTCATAGAGCCCTGCCGTTGAGATTTCGAAGAACATTATAAAGGCTGGGTAGATGGCTGAAAGCCCATAAAGGGCTTAAATTTGTAACAATCTCTTTTCCAGGCATTTTTCACTAGTAGCAAAAACTAGGAGGGTTTTGGTATTGCTTCAGTTCAGTTCAGTCACTCAGTCATGTCTGACTATTTGTGACCCCATGAATCACAGCACACCAGGCCTCCCTGTCCATCACCAACTCCCGGAGTTCACTCAGATTCAGGTCCATCGATCAGTGAAGCCATCCAGCCATCTCATCCTCTGTCATCCCCTTCTCCTCCTGCCCCCAATCCCTCCCAGCATCAAATTATTTTCCGAGGAGTCAACTCTTTGCATGAGGTGGCCAAAGTACTGGAGCTTCAGCTTTAGCATCATTCCTTCCAAAGAAATCCCAGGGCTGATCTCCTTCAAAATGGACTGGTTGGATCTCCTTGCAATCGAAGGGACTCTCAAGAGTCTTCTCCAAAACCACAGTTCAAAAGCATCAGTTCTTTGGCGCTCAGTTTCCTTCACAGTCCAACTCTCACATCTATACATGACTACTGGAAAAACCATAGCCTTGACTAGACAGACCTTAGTTGGCAAAGTAATGTCTCTGCTTTTGATTATGCTATCTAGGTTGGTCATAACTTTTCTTCCAAGGAGTAAATGTCTTTTAATTTCATGGCTGCAGTCATCATCTGCAGTGATTTTGGAGCCCCAAAAAATAAAGTCTGACACTCTTTCCACTGTTTCTCCATCTATTTCCCATGAAGTGATGGGACCGGATGCCATGATTTTCATTTCCTGAATGTTGAGCTTTAAGCCAACTTTTTCACTCTCCTATTTCACTTTCATCAAGAGGCTTTAAGAACCCTCAAAGTGGTAATTAAAATACAGCATACCACTCAGTTCTGGAAGTTTTTTGAGTAGTTGTAGTTCAATTTGGTCTTAAGGAAATTAGATATGCTGATTTCAAAAGTTTGCCATAATGGCCATTGATGTTCTAAATTGCCTTTGATCGGGTCTTCCTTGTGGTTAGAAATGCATATGGGAAACACCACAGTTTTTTGTAACAAATTGGCTGTAGTCCCTGCAAGGGGGAGTGCACCCTTAAAACACTTAGATAATTGTGATCCCATATCCTAGAGGTTTTTCATCTAAAGAACAATTTTCAAATAGCTTACACCACTTAAAACACAAACAGCTCAATTCAAACATTTTGCAAGCCAATCCCAGCCACTCTTAAGGAGACAACTGTCCTGGAGGAGCCAGCTGAAGGCTTTTTTGAAAAGCCAATCTCCAGAAGACAGCCTTTCCAAAGGAATAGGCCAAAGGCTGAAAAACCTGGCACCATTTCAGAGAAACAACCACTGTTTCCACAGGAATGGGCCAAAGGATAGTCAGCTTCAATGAAATTGGCTGATCTCAAATTCAGACCAGAGTGCCAACTAGCACTCACTCACAGAATAATCCCTTAACCAGAAAGACAAAATCTTTACATAGATAACTCAATAACCCTAGAGAGCTTCAAACACAAAGAGTATGTGAGCTTGAATCCAGGAGAAAGATGTATTTTCAAACTCCAGGGTTTGCTCAACCCTGGATGTAAGCAACAATAGGTTCAATTGTGGGTACTCCATCAGTTTGCACATAAGCCCCTAAGCCATCATGAATTTTCTCTGGTCCTCCCATAGGTCACCAAAATGTTGACCTGAAACAGAGTGTCAGCTATTTCTCCAGCAAGATGAATTTATCTGGGATCAGCACAGAACTGCAATTCAGGATCTGAAATCATGGCAGTTTACATGTAAGTTTCCTACTTGGAAGTATATGGACAACACTTTTTACAGAGCAGAAAATGAAGTTGGAGAGCTAGAGTAAAGAGAGTTCATTGGTTTTCACTGAGTTGTTGCCACACAAAAAGAAGTCTTTCTTCTTCCTGTTGGGCTCTGTTGTCATCACAGGGCTTGTGATCTCCCTCCTTCTGGTTTCCCGAATCTAAGTATTCTGTTAAATTTTTTAATGCCAAACCTTATGAGATCAAATTGCCAACATCTGCTGGATCATGGAAAAAGCAACAGAATTCCAGAAAAACATCTTTTTCTGCTTCATTGACTATGCCAAAGCCTTTGACTGTATGGATCACAATAAACTGTGGAAAATTTGGAAAGAGTTGGGAATACCAGACCACCTAACCTGCCTCTTGAGAAATCTGTATGCAGGTCAGGAAGCAACAGTTAGAACTGGACATGGAACAACAGACTGGTTCCAAATAGGAAAAGGGGTACGTCAAGCTATATATTGTCACCCTGCTTATTTAACTTCTATGCAGAGTACATCATGAGAAACGCTGGGCTGGAAGAAACACAAGCTGGAATCAAGATTGCTGGGAGAAATATCAATAACCTCAGATATGCAGATGACCCCACCCTTATGGCAGAAAGTGAAGAGGAGCCAGAAACCCTCTTGATGAAAGTGAAAGAGGAGACTGAAAAAGTTGGCTTAGAGCTCAACATTCAGAAAACGAAGATCATGGCATCTGGTCCCATCACTTCATGGGAAATAGATGGGGAAACAGTAGAAACAGTGTCAGACTTTATTTTTTCTGGGCTCAAAAATCACTGCAGATGGTGACTGCAGCCATGAAATTAAAAGATGCTTACTCCTTGGAAGAAAAGTTAGGACCAACCTAGATAGCACGTTCAAAAGCAGAGACATTACTTTGCCGACTAAGGTCCGTCTAGTCAAAGCTATGGTTTTTCGTGTGGTCACGTATGGATGTGAGAGTTGGACTGTGAAGAAGTCTGAGTGCCAGAGAATTGATGCTTTTGAACTGTGGTGTTGGAGAAGACTCTTAAGAGTCCCTTGGACTGCAAGGAGAGTCAACCAGTCCATTCTGAAGGAGATCAACCCTGGGTGTCCTTTGGAAGGAATGATGCTAAAACTGAAGCGCCAGTACTTTGGCCACCTCATGCGAAGAGTTGACTCATTGGAAAAGACTCTGATGCTGGGAGGGGTTGGGGCCAGGAGGAAAAGGGGACGGCCGAGGATGAGATGACTGGATGGCATCACTGACTCAATGGACATGAGTCTGAGTGAACTCCGGGAGTTGGTGATGGACAGGGAGGCCTGGCGTGCTGCCATTCATGGGGTCGCAAAGAATCAGACACGACTGAGCGACTGAACTGAACTGAAACCTTATGATTTTCAGGGCTTTTCCAAGATGAGTGATGAGTATAGGTGGGCCATATAACTGAATTGTCTAGTAAGTTTTAGCTGATATCAGACATGCTACTTGTACAAGGAAGAGCATGCCTGTTCTTTTGCAGAATCAGTGTTCCCTTAACTGTGATGCTCTATATGAATATTTACTCTGTAATATTCTCTGCTGCATAACAAGTATGCAAATATCTCACATTTTAGTGTATTTTAATGCCAATTTTTGCATTGTATGGATATAATTACCAGTTGCCACCTTATACCCTAAACCCTTATTAATTTTAAGGGATAGTGATTTAAAGATTCCACAGAAGCTGCTAATTCAGTCTGGGAAAAGCAGAAACAATACATTGTCAAGTTTAGATAAATTTGCTTCTTTGGGAATTCTGGTACTATTTCCCAACTGATATGAGGCCTTCTTCAGGGGTTGAACATCCAGTTTGATTTGTTCTTTCCTCCAAGATTTTTAGACATTCTGTGTTTCACTTGCCTCATTTGAATGTACAAAATGATATCTGCTGGATCATCAAACAAGCAAGAGAGTTCCAGAAAAACATCTGTTTCTGCTTTATTCACTATGCCAAAGTCTTTGACTGTGTGGATCACAATAAACTGTGGAAAATTCTGAAAGAGATGGGAATCCCAGACCACCTGACCTGCCTCAGGAGAAACCTATATGCAGGTCAGGAAGCAACAGTTAGAACTGGACATGGAACAACAGACTGGTTCCAAATAGGAAAAGGAGTCCATCAAGGCTGTATATTGTCACCCTGCTTATTTAACTTCTATGCAGAGTACATCATGAGAAATGCTGGACTGGAAGAAGCACAAGCTGAAATCAAGATTGCTGGCAGAAATGTCAATAACCTCAGATATGCAGATGACACCACCCTTATGGCAGAAAGTGAAGAGGAACTAAAGAGGCTCTTGATGAAAGTGAAAGAGGAGAGTGAAAAAGTTGGTTTAAAGCTCAACATTCAGAAAATGAAGATCATGGCATCTGGTCCCATCACTTCATGGGAAATAGATGGGGAAACAGTGGAAACAGTGTCAGACTTTGTTTTTTTGGGCTCCAAAATCACTGCAGATGGTGACTGCAGCCATGAAATTAAAGATGCTACTCCTTGGAGGAAAAGTTATGACCAACCTAGATAGCATATACAAAGCAGAGATATTTCTTTGCCAACAAAGGTCCATCTAGTCAAGGCTATAGTTTTTCCATGGTCATGTATGGATGTGAGAGTTGGGCTGTGAAGAAAGCTGAATGTCAAAGAAATGATGCTTTGGAACTGTGGTGCTGGAGAAGACTTTTTTTTTAATATAAATTTCTGTTTTAATTGGAGGCTAATTAATTTACGATATTGTATTGGTTTTGCCATACATTGACATGAACCACCATGGGTATACACCTGTTCCCCATACTGAACCCCCCTCCCACCTCCCTTCCCATACCGTCCCTCTGGATCATCCCAGTGCACCAGCCCCAAGCATCCTGTTTCATGCATTGAACCTGGACTGGCGATCTGTTTCACATATGATATTATACACGTTTAAATGCCATTCTCCCAAATCGTCCCACCCTCGCCCTCTCCCACAGAGTCCAAAAGACTGTTCTATACATCTGTGTCTCTTTTGCTGTCTCACATACAGGGTCATCATTACCATCTTTCTAAATTCCAAATATATGCATTAGTATACTATATTGATGTTTTTCTTTCTGGCTGACTTCACTCTGTATAATAGGCTCTAGTTTCATCCACCTCATTAGAACTGATTCAAATGTATCATTTTTAATGGTTGAGTAATACTCCATTGTGTATATATACCACAGCTTTCTTATTCATTCGTCTGCTGATGACATCTAGGTTGCTTCCATGTCCTGGCTGTTATAAACAGTGCTGCAATGAACATTGTTGTACATGTGTCTCTTTCAGTTCTGGTTTCCTTGGTGTGTATGCCCAGCAGTGGAATTGCTGGGTCAGATGACAGTTCTATTTCCAGTTTTTAAAGCAATCTCCACACTATCTCCATAGTGGCTGTACTAGTTTGCATTCCCACCAACAGTGTAAGAGGGTTCACTTTTCTCCACATCCTCTCCAGCATTTATTGCTTGTAGACTTTTGGATAGCAGTCATTTTGACGGTGTGAAATGGTATCTCAATGTGGTTTTGATTTGCATTTCTCTGATAATGAGTGATGTTGTGCATCTTTTCATGTGTTTGTTACCCATCTGTATGTCTTCTTTGGAGAAATGTCTGTTATTTTCTTTGGCCCAATATTTGATTGGGTCGTTTACTTTTCTGGAGTTGAGCTGTAGGAGTTGCTTGTATATTTTTGAGATGAATTCTTTGTCAGTTGCTTCATTTGATATTATTTTCTCCCATTCCGAAGGCTGTCTTTTCACCTTGCTTATAGTTTCTTTTGTTGTGCAGAAGCTTTTAATTTTAATTAGGTCCCATTTGTTTATTTTTGCTTTTATTTCCAATTTTCTGGGAGGTGGGTCATAGTGGATCTTGCTGTGATTTATGTCAGAGAGTGTTTTGCCTATGTTCTTCTCTAGGAGTTGTATAATTTCTGGTCTTACATTTAGATCTTTAATCCATTTTCAGTTTATGTTTGTGTCTAGTGTTAGAAAGTGTTCTAGTTTCATTCTTTTACAGGTGGTTGACCAGTTTTTCCAGCACCACTTGTTAAAGAGATTGTCTTTTCTCCATTGTATATTCTTGCCTCCTTTGTCAAAGATAAGGTATCCACAGGCATGTGGATTTATCTCTGGGCTTTCTATTTTGTTCCATTTATCTGTATTTCTCTTTGTGCCTAAAGTCAGGCAGGTTGATTCCTCCAGTTCCATTCTTCTTTCTCAAGATTGCTTTGGCTATTTGAGGTTTTATGTATTTCCATACAAATTGTGAAATTATTTGTTCTAGCTATTGAAAAATATCATTGGTAGCTTGATAGGGATTCCATTGAATCTATAGATTGCTTTGGGTATTATGCTCATTTTCACTATATTGATTCTTCTGATCTATGAACACGGTATATTTCTCCATCTATTAGTGTTCTCTTTGATTTTTTTCACCAGTGTTTTATAGTTTTCGATATATAGGTCTTTTGTTTCTTTAGGTAGATATATTCCTAAGTATTTCATTCTTTTTGTTGCAATGTGAATGGAATTGTTTATTAACTTCTCTTTCTATTTTCTCATTATTAGTCTATAGGATTGCAGTTGATTTCTGTGTGTTGATTTTATATCCTGCAACTTTACTGTATTAATTGATTAGCTCTAGTAATTTTCCAGTGGAGACTTTAGGGTTTTCTATGTAGAGGATAATGTCATCTGCAAACAGTGAGAGTTTTACTTCTTCTTCTCCAATCTGGATTCCTTTTATTCCTTTTTCTGCTCTGATTGCTGTGGCCAAAAGTTCAAAACTATGTTAAATAGTAGTGGTGAAACTGAGCACCCTTGTCATGTCCTGACTTTAGGGGAAATTCTTTCAATTGTTCACCACTGAAGATAATGTTTGCTGTGGGTTTGTTATATATAGATTTTATTATGTTGAGGTATGTTCCTTCTGTTCCTGCTTTCTGGAAAGTTTTGTTTTTATCATAAATGGATGTTGAATTCTGTCAAAGGCTTTCTCTGCATCTGGCTTTTATTTTTCAATTTGTTAATGTTGTGTATTACATTGATTTTTGGATATTGAAGAATCTTTGGATTCCTGGGATAAAGCTCACTTGGTCATGATGTATGATATTTTTCATATGTTGTTGGATTCTGTTTGCTAGAATTTTGTTAAGGATTTTTGCATCTATGTTCATCAGTGATATTGACCTGTAGGTTTTATTGTTTTTATTTTTTATTTATTTATTTGTGTGTGTGTGTGTGTGTGTGTGTGGTATCTTTGTCTGGTTTTGGTATTAGGGTGATGGTGGCCTCATAGAATGACATTGGAAGTTTACCTTTCTTTGCAATTTTCTGGAAGAATTTGAGTAGGATAGGTGTTAGCTCTTCTCTAAATTTTTGGTAGAATTCAGCTGTGAAGCCATCTGGACTTGAGCTTTTGTTTACTGGAAAATGTCTGATTCAGTTCAGTTCAGTTCAGTCGCTCAGTCATGTCCGACTCTTTGCGACCCCATGAATCACAGCATGCCAGGCCTCCCTGTCCATTACCAACTCCCGGGGTCACTCACACTCAAGTCCATCGAGTCAGTGATGCCATCCAGCCATCTCATCCTCTGTCATCCCCTTCTTCTCCTGCCCCCAATTCCTCCCAGCATCAGAGTCTTTTCCAATAAGTCAACTCTTCCCATGAGGTGGCCAAAGTACTGGAGTTTCAGCTTCAGCATCATTACTTCCAAAGAAATCCCAGGGCTGATCTCCTTCAGAATGGACTGATTGGATCTCCTTGCAGTCCAAGGGACTCTCAAGAGTCTTACTCCAACACTACAGTTCAAAAGCAGCGATTCTTCTGTGCTCAGCCTTCTTCACAGTCCAACTCTCATGTCCATACATGATTACTGGAAAAACCATAGACTTGACTAGATGGACCCTAGTCAGCAAAGTAATGTCTCTGCTTTTGAATATGCTATCTAGGTTGGTCAAAACTTTTCTCCCAAGGAGTATGCATCTTTTAATTTCATGGCTGCCATCATCATCTTCAGTGATTTTGGAGCCCCAAAAAATAAAGTCTGACACTGTTTCTACTGTTTCCCCATCTATTTCCCATGAAGTGATGGGACCGGATGCCATGATCTTCATTTTCTGAATGTTAAGCTTTAAGCCAACTTTTTCACTCTCCTCTTTCACTTTCATCAAGAGGCTTTTTAGTTCCTCTTCCCTTTCTGCCATAAGGGTGGTGTCATCTGCATATCTGAAGTTATTGATATTTCTGCCAGCAATCTTGATTCCAGCTTCTGTTTCTTCCAGTCCAGTGTTTCTCATGATGTATCCTGTATATAAGTTAAATAAGCAGGGTGACAATATACAGCCTTGACATACTCCTTTTCCTATTTGGAACCAGTCTATTGTTCCATGTATAGTTCTAACTGTTGCTTCCTGACCTGCATACAGATTTCTCCAGAGGCAGGTCAAGTGGTCTGGGATTCCCATCTCTCTCAGAATTTTCCACAGTTTATTGTGATCCACACAGTCAACGGCTTTGGCATAGTCAAGAAATCAGAAAAATATTTTTTTTTTCTTTTTCTGGACTCTCTTGCTTTTTCCATGATCCAGCGGATGTTGGATCTCTGGTTCCTCTGCCTTTTCTAAAACCAGCTTGAACATCAGGAAGTTCATGGTTCACGTATTATTGAAGCCTGGCTTACAGTTTCAATTTCTGTGCTTGTGATGGGTCTGTTAAGAGTTTCTACTTCTTCCTGGTTCAGTTTTGGGATGTTGTACTTTTCTAAGAATTTGTCCATTTCTTCCACGTTGTCCATTTTATTGGCATATAGTTGCTGATAGTAGTCTCTTATGATCCTTTGTATTTCTGTGTTGTCTGTTGTGATCTCTCCATTTTCATTTCTAATTTTATTGATTTGATTTTTTCCCTTTGTTTCTCGCTGAGTCTGGCTAATGGTCTGTCAATTTTATTTATCCTCTCAAAAACCAGCTTTTTGCTTTGTTGATTTTTGCTATGGTGTCTTTTGTTTCTTTTCCACTTATTTCTGCCCTAATATTTTAAGATTCCTTTCCCTCTACTAACCCTGGCATTCTTCATTTCTTCCTTTTCTAGTTGCTTTAGGTGTAGAGTTAGGTTATTTATTTGACTTTTTCTTGTTTCTTGAGGTATGCCTCTATTGCTTTGAACCTTCCCCTTAGCACTGCTTCTACAGTGTCCCACAAGTTTTGGGTTGTTGTGTTTTCATTTTCATTCATTTCTATACATATTTTGATTTCTTTTTTGATTTCTTCTGTAATTTGTTGGTTATTCAACAGTTTGTTGTTCAGCCTCCATATGTTGGAATGTTTGATAGTTTTTCTCCTGTAATTGAGATCTAATCTTACTACACTGTGGTCAGAAAAGGTTTTTGGAATGATTTCCATTTTTTTGAATTTACCAAGGCTAGATTTATAGCCCAGATGTGTTCTATCCTGGAAAAAGTTCTGTGTGTGCTTGAGAAAAAGGTGAAATTCTTTGTTTGCGGGTTAAATGTCCTATAGATGTCAATTAGGTCTAACTGGTCTATTGTATCATTTAAAGTTTGTGTTTCCTTGTTAATTTTCTGTTTAGTTGATCTATCCATAGATGTGATGGGGTATTATTGTTAGTGTTAGCCACTCCGTCGTGCCCGACTCTTTGCGAACCCATGGACTGCAGCCAACCAGGTTGCTCTGTCCATGAGATTTTTCCAGGCAAGGATATTGGAGTGGGTTGCCATTTCCTTCTCCAGGGGTCTTCCCATCCCAGGGATCAAACCCAGGTCTCCTGCACTGCAGGCAGATTCTTTACTGACTGAGCTACAAGGGAAAGTCTCCCACTATTACTGTGTTATTTTTAATTTCCCCTTTCATACTTGTTAGCATTTGTCTTACATATTGCAGTGCTCCTATGTTGAGTGCATATATATCTATAATTGTTATATCTTCTTCTTGGATTGATCCTTTGATCATTATGGAGTGTCATTTTTTATCTCTTTTCACAGCCTTTATTTTTTTAATTAATTTTTATTTTTTAGTTTGTTTTGCTTTACAATACTGTATTCGTTTTGTTATACATTGACATGAATCAGCCACGAGTATACATGAACCAGCCACGAGTATACATGAACTCCCAATCCNNGGCAGGAGGAAAAGGGGACGACCGAGGATGAGGTGGCTGGATGGCATCACTGACTCCATGGGCGTGGGTCTGGGTGAAATCCAGGAGTTGGTAATGGACAGGGAGGCCTGGCGTGCTGCGATTCATGGGGTCGCAAAGAGTTGGACACGACTGAGCAACTGAACTGAACTGAATTGGTCCGTATGCTACATGTTTATTAGATGCCCAGGACACTTTTTGAAGTGGCAGCCTACTATCTCTTTTCTTTTTTTAAAACTAGCAGTGCTCTGCATTTTTGATTAATATTTGCAGTCATCTCATGTTTCTCTGCTCTCCTAATCTGGATATTAGCCAAGGTCAAACTGAGCCTTGCTTGGCTTTGTGAAAATATAAAGCAAGCCTATGCATTCATTAAGGCTGAGCAGTCTTTCCAGAGGGACTCCTGGAATTGCACCATGTAGAGTTAAGTGTGTTTGACCTGAACAGATATAAATGTAAAGTCCACTTCACGTTCACCTTAAGTCAAAAGAATGATAAAAGGTGATCCCCTTTATAGATTTCTTTTGAAAAAATGGAATTTGTACTGTATGTAACTATCATTATCCACATGTATAATGTATCCTTTATCTGATCAAAGTAACATCTCAGTTTAAATGTCAGAGAGAAGTCCTCCAACTTTAAATATTTCTCTGAATCTTCAAAGTTCCTAATGATGAATCAGTGCTCAATCAATGTTGGCCCTCTGGGAGGGGTAGAGTCATGAAACCAAATTTTTAGGTACAGAATTATTTTTAAAATTTATATAGCAATAATAAAAACAAAACATTTTCAGGGGTAGATATTTGCAGAGGTAGATCTTGTTATCTCTGAGCATATCTTATTTAATGATCCATTCCTGGATTCTGAATATATTGTCTACTCTGGAGATAGATATTTTCAATTATTGTATATATGTTTATTTTTAATTCTGGTTGAAATTTCCAGGACAGAACACCATTATATCCAAGAACTATATTGTGCAATAAGCCATACTCTAAAATAAACCTTATTTGTAAAGCATGCAAAATTCACCCCAACCCAAATTACTATACTATATTGCTACAGAAGTAAAAATAGACATAAAATTGGCATTACAATGCCTAGTAGCAATATATTTACTATAGTCCAGTATCTCATGTAGGTAGAATATATTTACAAATCAATTTTCTTTGTAATGACTTGGCTAGGTTGGTTTAGCAGTAGAATTGTCACTCTTGCCAATCTGTTCTAGTCTGTTTATAATCCAGTACCTAGTGTGGAAGCTTAAAGTAAAAGGAGTAAATGAAAATTTTTTTGCCCATACCATTAGGATTGAAATGTCAGATTTGCCCAGTTCAGGTTTATTTTTAAATTAGTGAAATTATCATGTTTTAAAATTTTGTATTTCTAAAGCATAAATTATTAATATTTTGCTTTAAAGTATTTTAAAGCTAGTCTATCAATATATAATCTGACTTAAAATTATGATAGTTTCAAAAATATGATATAACTTTCATCAAATGAAAAGTGCTCAGAAAAATAACATGAATGTACTGCCTCCTTAGTCACATTGAAAATGTGTAGATAAATTTATACTACAGAAAACTCATGTTTATTTTTTAGGAGGCAAAAGTGATTGTAAAAAAAAACAAACATCCTAATTTTTATGTTTTAATTTTAGTTCACTCTATAATGTTGAGTTTAATTTTTTTTTCCTGGAATCTCCCAAACATCACTGTTGGTTTCCGTTATATCCAAACTCCAACCTTCACAGATTCTGAGACAATCTGACCCTAGGGTGCTGCTGCTGCTGCTAAGTCACTTCAGTCGTGTCCAACTCTGTGCGACCCCATAGATGGCAGCCCACTAGGCTCCCCCGTCCCTGGGATTCTCCAGGCAAGGGGGTGGAAAAAACAGAACAATAATTCCTAGATCATCAGCTTCCGTATCACTGAGCCAACTTACTGCTTGTCCAATTTTGAACTGATGTTCTGTTCCCCAAATTTGGTTGCTGTATTCTTTCTTGTGATCAAACAACTACCTTCTTCTTTAATTCCCTTAATTGGATATCTGTTTTGTTCCCCATGCCTGAGTTCTAATCTTGTTACCCATATTCTCCAGCAACTTGGGTTCTATCTTGCTTGGTCCTTCAAATTTTCCATACAATTTTACCTCTATACTGGGATCTTTTTTTTTTTTTATAATTAATTTTTATTGTTTAGTTTGTTTTGCTTTACAATACTGTATTCGTTTTGTTACACATTGACATGAATTAGCCATGAGTGTACATGAACTCCCAATCCCGACCCCCACCTCCACCCTCCCGCCCCACACCCTCTCTCTGGATTATCCCCGTGCATCAGTCCCTAGCATCCTGCATCCTGCATCAAACCTGGACTGGCAATTCGTTTCGCTTATGATATCACACATGTTACATTGCCACTCTGCCAACCCATCCCACCCTCTTCCTCTCCCACAGAGTCCAAAAGGCCATTCTATACAACTGTGTCTCTTTTGCTGTCTTGCGTACAGGTTTATCATTACCATCATTCTAAATTCCATATATATGTGTAAGTATACTGTATTGATGTTTTTCTTTCTGGCTTACT
>SJXQ01001645.1:72835-89153 GCA_006408695.1 Aepyceros melampus | reverse complement strand
CACATGTTACATTGCCACTCTGCCAACCCATCCCACCCTCTCCCTCTCCCACAGAGTCCAAAAGGCCATTCTATACAACTGTGTCTCTTTTGCTGTCTTGCGTACAGGTTTATCATTACCATCATTCTAAATTCCATATATATGTGTAAGTATACTGTATTGATGTTTTTCTTTCTGGCTTACTTCACTCTGTATAATCGGCTCCAGCGTCATCCACCTCATTAAAACTGATTCAAATGTATTCTTTTTAATAGCTGAGTAATACTCCATTGTGTATATGTACCACAGCTTTCTTATCCATTCATCTGCTGATGGACATCTAGGTTGCTTCCATGTCCTGGCTATTACAAACAGTGCCGCGATGAACATTGGGGTACACGTGTCTCTTTCAATTCTGGTTTCCTCGGTGTGTATGCCCAGCAGTGGGATCGCTGGATCATAAGGCAGTTCTATTTGCAATTTTTTAAGGAATCTCCACAGTTTTCCATAGTGGCTGTACTAATTTGCATTCCCACCAACAGTGTAAGAGGGTTCCCTTTTCTCCACACCCTCCAACATTTGTGTGACCACTGCCTATTGTTAGAATTCTAGGACAAGAAACTGCATACCTGAAAAATGTTTAAAACTTGACTCTTTGGAAAAATTCCTAATTTGTTGTTTGTTTCTAGACTCCCTTAGACCTTTCTAATATATATTTCATATTTTTCTATTTGTTTAGGCTTCCTTAATCTGTTGTTTCACATTACCTTCTGCCTTTCTAGGCTGTAATTCTTACTCCTTCAGTTTCTGCGTCATCCCTGCATAAATATGGATTTGAATCTCCATTGAATCTAGTAATAACTGAAAACTGATACATTTAACATGATCTAATAACTCATAAGTGTAAAATATTGCCAATTAAAATACTCTTTAAACAAATAGTTTGTGCTGATCTTTTAAACCTTATTTGTTAGAATATTTAGGTGTAATTTATTAGCAGTTTATTATAATGCAGTGGAGAAGGCAATGGCAGCCCACTCCAGTACTCTTTCCTGGAAAGTCCCATGGACGGAGGAGCCTGGCAGGCTGCAGTCTATGGGGTCACTAAGAGTTGGCACGACTGAACGACTTCACTTTCACTTTCCACTTTCATGCATTGGAGAAGGCAATGGCACCCCACTCCATTATTCTTGCCTGGAGAATCCCAGAGACAGAGGAGCCTAGTGGGCTGCTGTCTATGGGGTCGCACAGAGTTGGACACGACTGAAGCGACTTAGCAGCAGTATAATGCAGGGTTTACAATTTTGTCCCACCAAAGAAAAAAGCCTCTTTAAAATAAATTTTGGTCACTAATTCAAATGCATGCTTTTTCATAGTTTCTTTGTACTTCAGCTGGAATGGTGCAATGCCAAAAGATTTCCTCATCTGTAAAGGGTATTACTGTGATTGTAACAAGAGAAAATACATGCAGTGTACATAGAACCTGGCACATAATAAAGCTCTAATACTCTGGCCACCAGATGGAAAGACTTGACTCACTGGAAAGGATCCTGATGCTGGTAAAGACTGAAGGCAAAAGGAAAAGAGGGTGGCAGAGGATGAGATGCTTAGAGAGGATAAGTGATTCAATGGACATGAGTTTGAGTAAACTCCAAGAGATAGTGAATAACAGGGAAGCCTGGTGTGCTGCAGCTCATGGGGTGGCAAAGAATCAGACACGCCTTAAAGACTGAACAACAATAGAACAACAANTCACAATATTAGACATACATTTTGACTTGGATTTAATGCTTTGAATTTAATCACTTTGTTAATAGCTAACTTATTTAGGTACAGTCAGTGATAATTGATAAGTAAACTTCCAGAAGTTAATCTAGAAAAACATTGGGATTTATAAAAATATCTGTCCTCTTGGCAAAAACGAGGTTGTGCTAGAAGATCTGGCATTGCTTTTTTTTTTAAGCAATAATAGAGGAATTTTTATCTCTTGGAGAGTTGTCAATTATCTCATGCTTCTTAACATGATAACAAATGTTTCAGGATGAATGTTAGCCAAGCTAAGTATTATATTTTGTACTATCCCCTTCGAGTTGGCAGCTTTGTTATTCATATCCACTTTGGCTTATAAATAAAAACTTCAGGGTTTTGTGTGTGTGTGTGTGTGTGTGNCATGATAACAAATGTTTCAGGATGAATGTTAGCCAAGCTAAGTATTATATTTTGTACTATCCCCTTCGAGTTGGCAGCTTTGTTATTCATATCCACTTTGGCTTATAAATAAAAACTTCAGGGTTTTGTGTGTGTGTGTGTGTGTGTGTGTGTGTGTGTGTGTGTGTGTGTTACATGATTACTCAAATAAAGTGCCAGATATACATGTCAGTCAGTCTTGTGAGATTAACAAAATGTACTTTAGTTGTAATAGTGGAAGAATAGGTGGGACTATTAGTTGTGACATTTTGGTGTGCTATATGCACATAATGTTTCATGAGAAAGGTCAAAAGGAAAAAAAAACAACACAAATCCTTAAGTTTATAATCATAAAAATCAAACAGAAGTTGTACATGGAAAATTTTTTATAGTCCTGAATCTTAAAATCTTGTCCTATTAAGAAAAATCAAATATTATTGCCTGAATATGCCAGTTCCTATGCCTTTTATATTTATTCAACTTCAAAGAAATAGTCTTTCTTTTAAGTTTTAATTGAATTAAAATTATTATCTATTTTTCAGTGCCATTCATAGAAGTTGAAATTTGTGAAGCTAAATTTTAACTTAAAGAAGTTAAATTCATGTAGAAGTTAGAACTTTTACCGAATTATCAAGAGAAATATTATTGATTTATGGGGAAAAATCATGGTTAATTAGATAAGCATCAGTTCAGTTCAGTTCAGTTCAGTCACTTAGTCGTGTCTGACTCTTCGAGACCCCATGAATCACAGCATGCCATTACTCCCTGTCTATGACCAAATCCTGGAGCTTACCCAGACTCATGTCCATCGAGTCGGTGATGTCATCCAGCCATCTCATCTTCTGTCATCCCCTTCTCCTCCTGCCCCCAATCCCTCCCAGCATCAGGGTCTTTTCCAATGAGTCAACTCTTCACATGAGGGGGCCAAAGTACTGGAGTTTCACCTTCAGCACCAGTCCTTCCAAAGAACATCCAGGACTGATCTCCTTCAGAATGGACTTGTTGGATCTCCTTGCAGTCCAAGGGACTCTCAAGAGTCTTCTCCAACACCACAGTTCAAAAGCATCAATTTTTTGGCACTCAGCTTTCTTCACAGTCCAACTCTCACATCCATACATGACCACTGGAAAAACCATAGCCTTGACTAGACGGACTTTTGTTGGCAAAGTAATGTCTCTGCTTTTCAATATGCTATCTAGATTGGTCATACTTTCCTTCCAAGGAGTAAGCTTCTTTTAATTCCATGGCTGCAATCACCATCTGCAGTGATTTTGGAGCCCCTCAAAATAAAGTCTGACACTGTTTCCACTGTTTCCCCATCTATTTCCCATGAAGTGATCATAGTCTTTCTTAAATGAGGTGAAAAAATGTTAAACAACTTTGTTACTCAAATAACCTTAAAAGGTGTTTATAATGCACATGTTTTCAAATAGAGGTAATAAAACATGAAAATTTCCTACAATATGACAATATAAGGGTTTCCCTGATGACTCAGATGCTAAAGAATCTGGCTGCAATTCCCTAGAGGAGCGTATGGCAACCCACTCCAGTATTCTTGCCTGGAGAATTCCATGGACAGAGGAGCCTGGTGGGCTGCAGTCCATGGGGTCACAAAGAGTTGGACACAACTGTGAAACTAGTACACACACATGACAATATTAGTATGTATGAATGTATGTGTGTAAATATAAATACAAGTTACTTGTGTCACTATTACAAATGCAACAAGTTTTTCTCATAACTAATATTTGGGTGATGCTCCCATGATTCACTGAGTGGTTTCAAGTTTGAAAACAAGCATGACTTCTTACTTTTTTTAAGAACTTATTTTTATTTAATTGAGATAACATTGGTTTATAAGATTATGTAAGTTTCATTTGTACAGCATTACAATTTGAATTCTGTATAGACTACACCACAAGTTTATTTTCCATCTATTACCATAAAATTGACCCCTTTTACCTATTTTATCTTCCCCAACACCCTGCCCAACCACCAATCTGTTCTCCATATCTATGTGTTTTTTGTTTTATTTGTTTGATTATTTTGAGTTTTTAAAAATTATTCCACATGAATGAAATCATATGGTATTTGTTTTTCTCTGACATATTTTACTTGGCATAATATCCTCAAGTGCCATCAATGTTCTTGCAAATGGCAAGATTTCATCATTTTGTGGCTGAGTACTATTCTATAGAGTATATATATACACACAGCATCTTTTTTATCCATTCATTCATCAATAGGCACTTAGATTGTTTCCATATCTTGAGTATTGTAAATAATGTTATAAAGAGCATGCTGCTGCTGCTGCTAAGTCGCTTCAGTCATGTCTGGCTCTGTGCGACCCCATAGACAGCAGCCCAACAGGCTCCCCCGTCCCTGGGATTTCCAGGCAAGAACACTGGAGTGGGTTGCCATTTCCTTCTCCAATGCATGAAAGTGAAAAGTGAAAGTGAAGTTGCTCAGTCATGTCCATGACCCCATGGACTGCAGCCTACAATGTTCCTCCATCCATGAGATTTTCCAGGGAAGAGTACTGGAGTGGGGTGCCATCACCTTATCCAGTAAAGAGCATAGGGTGCATATATAATTTAGAGTTATCATTTTCATATTCTTTGGATAATTATGCAGAAGTTAAATAATGGAATCATGTGGTAGTTCTATTCTTAATTTTTTGAGAAATCTCCATACTATTTTCCACTGTGATTGTACCAATTTACATTCCCATCAAAGGTGTATATGAGTTCATTTTTCTCCACATTCTCATCACCACTTATTATTTTCTGTCTTTTTTTATATTATCCATTTTAAAAGGGGAGTGTTGATATCTCATTTTGGTCTTAATTTACATTTCCTAGTAATTAGCAATATTGAGCTTTTTTTATGTGCCTACTGGCCTTCTGTATATATTCTTCCAAAAGGACCCCAAACAGGGTCCTCTGTCCATTCTTTTAATCTGTGTTTTTGTTCCTGTTGAGTTGCACGAGTTCTTCCCTGGTGGCTTAGAGGGTAAAGCGTCTGCCTGCAATGCAGGAGACCCAGGTTTGATCTCTGGATTGGGAAGATCCCCTGGAGAAGGAAATGACAACTGACTCCAGTACTCTTGCCTGGAAAATCCCATGGACGGAGGAGCCTTGTAGGCTACAGTCCATGGGGTCACAAAGAGTTGGACACGACTGAGCGATGACACATCTGTCACTCAGTCATGTATGACTCTTTGAACCATGGACTATAGCCTGCCAGACTCATCAGTCCCCAGGCAAGAATATTGGAATGAGTAGCCATTTTCTTCTCCAGGGGATCTTCCTGACCCAGGGATTGAATCCATGTCTCCTGCATTGCAGATTGATTCTTTACCATCTGAGCCACCAGAGAAGCCCTGAGTTCTTTATATATTTTGTATATTAACCATTATTGGATATATTATTTGCTAATATATTTTCCCACTGAGTACATTTTCTTTTCATTTTGTTGATGGTTTCAATTGCTGTGTAAAAGCTTTGTAGTATGATATAGTCCTATTTGTTAATTTTGGCTTTTGTTTCCTTTGCCTTAGGGTACATATCCAAAAAGATATTACTAAGCCCAATGTCAAAGTGTGTATATCAATGTTTTCTTCTAGAATTTCTACAATATCAGGTCTTGTGGTTCTATACAGATTTTAGGATTTTTTGTTCTATTTTTTTAGAAAATGTTTTTGGAATTTTGGATGGAGATTGTACTGAATTTGTAGATTACTTTACAAAATATGTACATTTAAATAATGTTAATTCTTCCAATCCATTATTGGGGAATAGCTTTCCATTTCTTTGTGTCATCTTCAATTATTTCACCAGCATCTTATGGTTTTCATTGTGGAAGTCTTTAACTCCTTATTCTGAGGCATTTTATTCTTTTAGTTGCAGTTGTAAATTGGATTCTTTTCTTAATTCCTCTTTCTGTTATTTGTTTTTAAAGTACAGAAATTAAAATAAATTGTGTATATTTTTTCCCTTACAACTTTACTGTATTCATTTTTTATTTCCAATACTGTTTTGATGGAGTCTTTATGGTGATTCATATATATATAATCATTTCAATTTCAAATAGTAACAGTTTTACTTCTTCCTTTCTAATCCAATCTCTCTTCATCATGAGATTTGTATAAAACATCTCAGAGGTAAAATAGTCATTTTTATGTTGATAGTATCTTATTTTCCTTGCCTGTACAGGTTCAGTCCTTTTTCTCTTCCCCTTTTGTGTTTTTCTTGTCAAAAATTATTCCTTTTTATGTTGTGAGTTTTTTTTTTATATCAAATTGAAGTAGCCATAGTTATTTTACTGCTTTTTACTCTTAACATTTCACTGTAATTGCTTAACTGCCTATATTAATAAAGAGTTGTAATTTTCTGCTTCTATTTGTCACCTTAAGGTTTTGTGTACTTTTTCGCCTTTCATTTCAGGTAGAAGAGCTATTTGCAATATTTCTTGGAAAACAAATCTAGTGGTGATGAATTCCCTCAGCTTTTGTTTATCTTGGAAAACTTTTATTTCTCCGTTATAAGTTAATGTTAACTTTTCTGGATAGAACTTTCTTGGCTGACAGTTTTTATCTTTAAATATTCTGAGTATGTCATTCTACTCTCTTAGATGGAGAGTTTCTGCTGAGAAATCTGCTAATACCCTAATGGAGTGAATTTGTCATTCACCTTCTTTTTTTCCTCTGTCTGCCTTTAAAAATTTGTCATTGACTTTTGGTAGTTTTGCCCTAGCATGTTTGGAGGTCTTTTTTGCTAAGTTAATTGGGCATTTTCTTAGCTTTGTGAACTTGTATATCCATTATCTTCCCCAGGTTTGGGAAGTTCCCAGTTATTTTTCTTGAAATAAGCTCTCTGCTCCCATTTTCCTCTCTTCTCTTTCTGGGATACATTTACCTGCTTATGTAGCTCTTTCTAATGGAGTTGGATAATTCTGGTTGTATATTTTTCATTAAAAAATGTTATTACTTTCTCCTGTTCTGCCATAATCATTTCTGGATTTCTATCTTCAAGCTCACTAATTGTTTCCTATTACCTTCTTGCCTGGAGAATCCCAGGGACAGGGGAGCCCGGTGGGCTGCTGTCTATGGGGTCGCACAGAGTCGGACACGACTGAAGTGACTTAGCAGCAGCACTATTTCTGATTCTTTTCAAAGCATTCTTTATTTCTTTTATTAAGTGTTTCAACTGCATAATTTCTGTTTGTTGTTTATACTTTTAATATCATTGGTAAAGTATTCCCTCTGTTCATTAAGTTATTTAATTATTTTATTATTAAAATTAATATATTTAATTAATATTTAATTTCAATATTAATAGTGAAATACCTTTATTTATTTAATTCATTAATTTATTTAATCCCTTCTGTTCATAAATTTATCCCTGAACTCATTGAACTGTCTTTCTGACTTTTTCTGTATGAGAGTCTTTATGACACTATTTTGAATTCTCTATCAGTTGGATCACAGTCTTCCAGGACTTGGAGTTAGATTTCTGGAGAGTTGTCATTAAATTTTCTGATATATGTTACTGTGATTTTTCACGGTGCTTTATGTGTTGTTCCTCTGTTGCTACATTTGAAGTCGCAAACATCTTTCTTAAGATTTTGTTTGCTTTACTTTTAACAATTTAATAAATTGGAAATTAGGGACCTTTCTTTTGTTTTTAGTTGGTGGTGCCATTGCACAAATTTTTGGTTTCTTTTTCCTGAGCTGCTTCAGCAGATTTTGAGAATCAATGCTTTCCCCCCTCTTCTGCTCTTGTCATCACTGCTTATGCCTGCTGGGTTGCTGGAGGCTTATTACTCACACTGTCACTTCTACCATTGACATCATTCTTGGGAGCACTGGGGTTGTAGGCACCTATGCTGTATTTAGTATTAAAAAGTAAAGTATTTGTCGCTCAGTCGTGTCCAACTTTTTGCGACCCCATGGACTGTAGCCCGCCAGGTTCCTCTGTCCATGGGATTCTCTAGTCAAAAATACTGGAGTGGGTTTCCATTTCCTCCTTCAGGGGACCTTCCCAACTGTACATAAAGGAGACTTCATTAATGTGCATTAGAGGATACCCCAGGTTAACCTGTTATAGAAAACTGTCTCTTGAGTCTTTAAATTCTATACCAATTCTATACCTCTGGTTGGCCGATTGTTTGTTTCTTTATTTGGGTTTTAAGGTGAATGACCTGGGGCTATTTGTTTCCATCAACTTGATTGATAATGCTGTGTTTACGATTGCCTAAATTGGATGAACCACTGATGTGGTAGGGGCATAATAATCGTGGGAGTGTCTGGGTCTTGCTCCTTTGCTGTATCCAGGGTTGATAAGTTAAAAGTGTCTCTGCTGTGTACAGGGGGATTGAAGTTGCAGGTGACAACACCTAGAGGGACCTGGATCACGCACCTTGCTGCTTCAGCGGCCACATTCCTTGTGATCATGGGTGCTGCTGTGGGAAGCTGGAAGAAATGCACCATCTGTACTGCTGTTACCAGGTTCTCTGGGGCTGTGTGCTCAGCAACTGCAGCTGGTAGCACTGCATTATAGGCACTACCTCCACTGTTCATTTTTTCCCCACCACTATGTCTTCAAAATCCTTCTACCTTCACATGTATAGCAGTGTGAATCTCTTGGGTATCCTGATATGTTGGACAGTGGAACCTTTGTTGAGCTATGGATATTTTACAACTTATAGAGTGAAGTGTAGATCCAAAGGGAGCATCTTATTCTTCCATGATAGTGACATCACTCCTGAAAAGCTGTTTAATCTTGGATTTATGTTTTGATTTTAATTACCCATTTAAGCAATCATTCAATACTTATTTATTGAGAACACACTATGTTCATAAGTACTTAGAACTAACATATGAGATTAAAAAAGATCAAGTCATGACTCTGCCTTCTTGAAGTTTAAAATGTAGAAAGGATATATTAATATTAGGTCATACAACTTTAGTATAACTACAATTTCAAAAATAATCAGTATTCTCACTCTCCCACCTAGAAAGTTATTGTATACATGGTTTTATTTTCAGTGACTCACAACAAAAGAGTTTTGCTTTATTGTTTTAAAAATGTCAACTTTTGTTATTATGGGTAGATTAGATTCTTTGGAGTGCGATGTTCCTTAACAGTATAAAACACAAAAAAGCCAAAAGGAAATAAAGTCTGTCACCATTAAACTCATACTTTGATGTGCAGATTTCCTAGATAACAATTAAAACAATCTTAGAACAAAACCAAACTAAGGATTAAATATGGATTTGTTTGAGGTCTTGAATAGATTTTAAGAGAGTTCAATCTAGTTTTCTCAATAGTACATGATGTGTTAATATATTTCAAGTAGTATTTTTGGACACCTAAAAGATTCTTTACAGATGAAAGAAGTGTTCTTTCCTCCTGAAGGCCTGAGTTCTTTCCTCCTGAAGGCCTGACCTCAGATGTCTAAATAGCTACTGACATTTAAGTCAATGTAATTTCCCATATAATCCCAAGAGTTTGCATTCATCATGTACATTCCTTCCTTTGCTTGTAAGTCTCTGTGTAATACCTAATAGATTTGTTCTTTGAAAACTTATTTCCACAACATTCATTAAATAAACACTGTACAAAATCCTGTATATGCTTTGATAAAGTATAGAAAATAACTTAAAATACCACTACCATAACAGTTAGCTATTTCCAATTATATTTTGTGATGCTGCTGTTGCTTCAGTCATGTCCGACTCTGTGCAACCCCATAGAAGGCAGGCCACCAGGCTCCCCCTTCCCTGGGATTCTCCAAGCAGGAACACCGGAGTGGGTTGCCATTTCCTTCTCCAATGCATGAAAGGGAAGAGTGAAAGTGAAGTCGCTTAGTCGTGTCCGACCCTCAGCGACCCCCATGAACTGCAGCCTACCAGGCTCCTCCGTCCATGGGATTTTCCAGGCAAGAGTGCTGGGGTGGGTTACCATTGTGTGGCATAATAAGATAGTTATGATATCATATTAATTTTTATTATATGGATTTTAATATATTGGATGACATTTTAGACTCCTAAACCCTAAAAGCCTATTATAAAAATAATTAGCTTGTACTTTAGAAGTTCTCCCCAAACATTTTATTTTCTTGTTTTGCAACTGGGTATTTCCATAGAAGATTGGGTCACTTTCCTGGTAGTTCTTGAAGTTTACCTGCCACATACCTACTGTATTGCATAAAGGAATATGAACTTTGGAAGAAGAGCATTTGGCTAATTAATGTTTGTTTTTTTTTTTTTAAGTGAAAGCCTGAAATTATAGTGCTTTTTTCATCTTTAGTAGAACATGATAGGGATGTTGATGTGTGGAATGCAAGATTAAATGTAGGAAATGATTTAACCAGGTGAAATAAGAGAGGATATAATTCATCCTGAATAACAGTTGATTGTGTTAAAACTACAGAGAAAAGGCACAATTTGAACTGAAGCTACCAGCAGGCTCTGGCTAGCATAGTATTTAATTGATACCAGGGGACCAACTATATCCAGCGAGAGTTTAGCACATGAGGGCAATATTTTGATGTCTGTTTTGCTTTCTTTATTATTTCATGGAGTTTGATAGCAGAATGATCTAATTCTTGTTGATGACCAAGGCAGTCATCCTTTTACACATAATTCATTTTTTGTGAATATTTTCACCCTGAACTTTTAGAGAGTTTTAATGCTGGCATTTCACTATGAACTCCCTGTAATGATTCACTAGTGGAAAATGGTCTCTAACAATTCATCATGAGTTATCCCAGGATACCTAGTTAGTCCTCAGGCAACAGATAGTTCATGTGGAGGAAATAGCATGCTGATTTGCAGTTATAATTGAAGAAAATTGCTTGAGAGGATTCTGACAGCACAGAAAATAGGCCAATTAGTTACCCAACTCTCATCCTCCTGTGATTCATGATTGTCTCCATTTAATTTTGCTGTCACTTATGAAGTAGGGTTAAGAATAGATTAGCTTCTTTTAGCCACATCTTACAATTAGCTTATACTTTTGCTTCTTCCTCTTTTTCTTAAAACAGCATGATTGGTTTTAAAAATCAGTATTCTCAAAACTGTATTTAACAGTTATTCATCAAAAAGCACTTACAAATATTTTAAACAGCCTCACTCAGCACCATAACCTAACAATCAATCATTCTCACAGTAGGATTTTTTCCACCAAAAGTTCATCAAATGCTACTTTATAATAATTAAAATCAAAGCCAAGAAGATATAATAAGCTTTGGCCAAACAGATATTTATGCTTGAAATCAATTTTATGGTGACAAGTTCATTACAGAAGAAAAGGGCAAAATAAACGCATAATACAAAAAAAGGAATTTCCAGTACTATAAAATCTAGAAAATCAACATTTTCCTTCATACTTCTGTTATTTCTACTTATTTCAAAATATTGCTTGTACTTCCTTAGAGAAGAAAAGTAAAATATTATGAAAATATTTCAGTTGATGGAAATATTGGAAGGTCATCATATTTTGTCACATTTAGACATAGACTGGTTAATAAATTTGGTCCACTGTGTTCAAAGTATATGTTTGTGTGTATGTGTGTCTGCTGTTGGCCTCTAACTAATAAAATTGCCTTAAGGAACAGGTTAATGCTTTTGCTTATAGTGTGCTCCAACCAAGGCACTCAGTCTCTGAGCTCGCAGTAGGGCCTAAGTATGTAATATTGACATAAGGAATCACTGAATGATCTTGATTTACTGGTGCTAGGAAGTTTTCTTATTACATCCAGAAGCCACAATATTATTCTTGTGATCTAATTGAATTGAATCATGTCTGAAGCAATTTAGTTTGAATTATTTAGCTAGATTCCTCACAAGAATTCTGTAGAGTTATAGAACTCTATAGCATTTATTTATTTATTTATTTTACTCAAGATAAACATTTATTATTCTTATTTTTTGACTTATTTGTAGAATCTTTTGGATTTTTTGATTTATTGTAATAACTAATTTAATTATTTATTTTTTTACTTTACAATATTGTATTGGTTTTGCCATATATCAACATTTATTTTTCATGACAATATATTATCTTAATGTCTAGATATCCATCCATCTGTATTGACCTACCCAGCCATCCACATCAGTTGATCCATTCATCTATACATTTATTCATCCACCCAATCTAGCTTTCTTTCTCTCTTTCCCCCTTCCTTCCTATATATTTATCTATTTAAATTACTTTTTTTGAGTATTTTCATGTATTCCAGGTCCAGGGCATATTGGTTACAAGACCAGATTAAGGTATCTCTAATTTACATTTAATTACCTGTTTAATTTGAAGGATCTTTTATGTAATTATTTATATTTTATGAGTCAATAATTATAACATATGAGAGGACATAATCAAATTATAAGTCTTTCTTTGATTTAGTGTATCAGCCCACATATCCTCAAACCAAGTATCACAATGTTATGTGATAACCTGAATTAACATTTGATGCCTAGATATAGCTCTTAGAAATTTCTGAAAGCAAGCTGTTTGTTATTTGAGGAACCATTTTGTGTGTGTGTGGTTCAAAAACACTTGTAGGGATTTCACCCACATTTCTCAGGAATGAATAAAGTATTTGATTATAACTGGAGGTATGTAAATTTCTTCTATAATGTCCATTTAAGTTACATTTTGTTCAAGCTAGAAAAAAAATCCCAACATATCTCAAGATCGTCTTGCTTCTCAAGACTAATTATTTCTTGTAAGACATATAACATAATACTGTGTACTGAAACAGCTTAGAGAAAAAAATATTTAAAATACCATCTGCAAAATCTTCTTTGAATTTTAACATTCTACAGGAAGACAACATAAAAATCTTAACAGAAGCACCCAATAAAAAGAGAAACCAATTATGCATCTTTATCAATTTCACTTTTCATCTGCCTCAATTATAAAAACACATTATGGAACAGATTACTCAAAAAGTCAAGGAAACAAGATGGAAATGCAGTTAAATTGCAAACACCTTTAAAACATCTTCTTGTATTTTATGATGAACAATTTCAGAAAAAAATTTATAACAGTCTCACTTGATAATTCTTGTTTTTCATTTTATTTTTTGATAATAGTTTGCTTTAAGAAAGATACAATATATAAATTGGAGAGGAAATTGCTTTATTTCTAGGGTAGCTATATATATATTTACTTCTTTGTTGTCACATATCAGTACTCATTTATGAGATGATTATTCTACAGTTAAGCACATAATCTATAGTAAAAAAGAGAGAGGCTCTTTGGGTTTATTCAACAGAATTGCATGAAAAAATAAATTTTCTTAATAGCATTGGGAGATTTTAATATTGCTGAGGGTGTCTGTATTTCTAGCTAGAACTAGTCAAAAGAAAATTTTGTAGTCTGAAATTGCATCTGTTGTATACATTAGTGAAAAGTAAGTGAAGGATGGAGGAATAAAGATAGATTGAATTTGTCAGAAAATTACTTGGAGAAGATAAAATACAAAGGGAAAATTTCAGTTACTGTTACCAGTTATGATAAATTGATAAGGTTGATGGTGTAGTTTGAGGTTATGTGAACCAAATGCAGTGTTAATTATATATGTTCTACATTGCATTTGTAGTTCTTAATTTATCTTGTAACTGGAAGTTTCTATTTTTTGACTACCTTATCAGTGCCCCCCACACACCCTTCTTCTGACAACCATAAGCCTGATCTATTTTTCTATGAGTTCATTTGTTTTGAAAAATAATTAACATATCTATGCAATACTGTATTATGTTCTGGTGCACTGTATAGTGATTTGATATTTCTATACATTTCAAATGATCTGCAATAGTCTAGTAACCATCTGTCATCATACAAAGATATGACATTTTTTAAAGTTTATATTGAAATAGAGTTGTTCTGCAATGTTGTACTAGTTTCTACTTTATGGCAAAATGAATCATATATATATATATATATATATCCCTTATTTTTTTGAATTTCCTTGCCATTTAGGTTACCACAGAGCACTGAGTAGAGTTCCCTGTGCTATATAGTATGTTCTCATTCAGTTCAGTTTAGTTGCTCAGTCGTGTCCACCTCCTTGTGACCCCATGGACTGCAGTCTGCCGTTAGTTTATTTAATTTATACAAACTAGCAATAGTGTATATATGCCAATACTAATCTTCAAGTTCATCCCATCCCCCATCCCCTTGATATCCATATGTTTGTTCTCTATATCTATGTCTCTATTTCTGCTTTGTAAATAACATAGTCTATACCATTTTTTTCAGCTTCCACATATATATGTTAATATACTTTACTTTTCTCTTTTTTACTTCACTCTATAGAACAGTCCCTTGATTCACCCACATCTCTATGAATAACTGAATTTTGTTCCTTTTTATGGCTGAGCAATATTCCATTGTGTATATGTACCACATCTTCTTTATCCATTTTTTTGTTGATGGACATTTAGGTTAATTCCATGTCCTAGCTATTGTAAACAGTGCTGCAGTGAACACTGGGGATTCATGTGTCTTTTTAAATTATGTTTTTTTCTGGGTATATACCCAGTAGTGAGATTACTGGGTCATATGGTAGCTCAATTTTTATTATTTTAAGGAACCTTTATCTGTTCTCCATAGTGGCTGTATCAATTTACATTCCCACCGAAAATGTAAGAAAAATCCATTTTCCCACAACATCTCTAGCATTTATTATTTGTATTTTGTGATGATGGCCATTCTGATTGGTGTGAGGTCATATCACTTAGTAGTTTTGACTTGCATTTCTCCAATAGTTAGTGATATTGAGCATCTTTTCATGTGTTTCTTGGCCATTTGTATATCTTATATCAAGAAATTTTTATTTAGTTCTTCTGCCCATATTTTACATTTTTTATATTGAGTTGCATGAAGTTCTTTGTATGTTTTAGAGATTAATCCTTTGTCAGTTGCTTCATTTGCAAATATTTTCTCCCATTCTGAGGGTTGTCTTTTCATCTTGTTTACAGTTTCTTTTGCTGTACAAAGGCTTTTAATTTTAATTAGACCACTTTTTTTAATTTTTGTTTTTATTTCTTTTACACTAGGAGATAGATCAAATAATGTTTCTATGATTTATGTCAGTGTTCTGCTGATGTCGTCTTGTAAAAATTGTTTTAACTCATACAGGTGTTTAATTCATTTTGTATATGATGTGAAGAAGTATACTGATCTCATTGTTTTACATGTAGCTGCCCAGATTTTCCAGCACAACTTATTAATGAGATTATTTTCTCCATTGTATGTTCTTAACTGCTTTGTTATAGATTAATTGACTTTAGATTTGTTGGTTTCCTTCTGGATTATCTATTCTGTTCCATTTATCTATTTGTCTTTTTTTTTCTTTTTGTGTTAGTACCATACCATGATGTTTGATTGCAGTAGTCTTGTAGTATATTTTGAAGTAAGGGAAGGTGATACCTCAAGCTTTGTTCTTTTTCTTTTTTTCAAGATTTCTTTGGCAATTCACTGTCTTTGTGGTTCCATATACATTTTACAATTATTTGTTCTGTTTTGTGAAAAACATAATTTGTATTCTGCTAGGGCTTGCATTAAATCAGTTGATTGTTTTCAGTAGTATGGACATTTTAGGTGCATCAATTCTTCCATTTTAAGAACATGGAATATCTATCCATTTCTTTGTATATCTTCAATTTCCTTCATTAATTATCAATAGTTTTCTGAATACAGGTCTTTTACCTTCTTGAAAGTGAAAGTGAAAGTGAAAGTGAAGTCGCTCAGTTGTGTCCGACTCTTTGCGACCCCGTGGACTGTAGCCCACCAGGCTCCTCTGTCCATGGGATTCTCCAGGCAAGAATACTGGAGTGGGTTGCCATTTCCTTCTCCAGGTGATCTTCCTGACCCAGGGATCGAACCCAGGTCTCCCGCATTGCAGGCAGACGCTTTAACCTCTGAGCCACCTAGTTATTTTTTTCGATATAATTTTTTTTTCTGTTGTGGTTGCATTCAGTTTTTTTTTTCTTTTATTTAATTTTTATTTTTTAGTTTGTTTTGCTTATAGTTTCCTTTGCTGTGCATAAGCTTTTAATTTTAAATAGATCCCATTTATTTATTTTTGCTTTTATTTCCAGTATTCTGGGAGGTGGATCATAGAGGATCCTGCTGTGATT
>SJXQ01001645.1:23584-70777 GCA_006408695.1 Aepyceros melampus | reverse complement strand
GGAGTTGGTGATGGACAGGGAGGCCTGGCGTACTGCGATTCATGGGGTCGCAAAGAGTCGGACACGACTGCGTGACTGAACTGACTGAACTGAATTCTTCCAATCCAACAACATGGTATATCTTTCCATCTGTTTGTTTCATCTTCAATTTCTTTCATCAGTGTCTTATAGTTTTGATTATAGGTATAGTTTCCTTTTTTAATCCTCATAGGTGTATTCCTTAGTACTTATTCTTTTTGATGCAATTATAAATTGAATTGTTTCCTTAATTTTTCTTTCCAATAGGTCATTGTTACTGTATAGAAAATTGATGTTTTCCTATATTAATTTTGTATCTTGCAACTTTACTAAATTAATTGATGAGCTTTAGTAGTCTTAGGTTTTCTCTTTTCTTTTCTTGTTAAAGTGGTTGTTTCTCATATTGAAGTTGATGCAATTATGAGGGAGTGATATAGTGTTGAACTTCTCTATTGATATTCACATAATACTGTTCCACCACTGCTATGCTTTTCAATTTTGAAAATTCATCTATTCATGTAAGTTTCTCCACATTTTCATTACCTTGTTTATTCTAAAATCTGTACATCTCACACTTGATAGAAAAGTGATTGAAAGCGTGCTCAGTGGATTTGTGTTTGTGTGTGTATGTGTATGGGGGGATATATAACCACATTTTTTACTATGTGGTTTCTGGCAAAATTTTTAAATCTCATTTTTTTCCCAACTACTATATTTTAGAGTTCTGTAGCAATATTTGCTTAAATCGGGTTATGTGAACTTATATATTGCTTTCTAGGAAAAGAAAAACATTTTAAGAATTAAAACTGATGCATGGGGATAATCCAGAGAGAGGGTGTGGGGCGGGAGGGGGGAGGTGGGGGAATTTTTTTTTCTAGAATAAAGATAGCCTTAGTAATGTTCACAATGTATTTTGTTTAAAGTTTTGCTGAAGGTATTTATCTAATAGTTTATGTTGAGCTAGAAAGAACTTGATAAATTAGCCAAAAGTGTAATTCTTCCTTGGGCAATAATTACATGATTGAGTCAAGTCTTAGGGCTTTTCTTATTCTTGCAGATCATGATTCCCTAAAAGAAAATGCTTGTTCTGTTGTTGAAATTTTGAGAGAATTCAGTTTGGCAGCAATATTTTATTACTCTTGCTTAACTTGGGAGCCAGAAAGCTCAGAAATGAGGATATGTTTCTTTTAAAATGATACTTGGAAACTAAATATTAAATGCATTAAAGAATCTCTGCCTGTTTTTTGGAAATGGTTGATACAATGAGGTCATTTGAAATCCCATTTAATAGAACCCTGACAGAGTATTGGAAAATCAATGTAGTTCTGGTTTCACATTGCCCTTACATTAATAACAGATTTAACATTGACCTTTAACATAGTTCTTGAAACTGCAACTATTAAAACAGAAAAGATATGCATTTTCTCCCATAGCTGCAATATTTTATTTCCTACTGATCATATTTTAATAAATCATACTTATTATAATCACATGATGAAATTAAGCCATATGTTAGGGACAATGTATTTTGTGTTTAAAAAAAAACAATGTTATCACATAATGTACTTATGAATATCACTCAGAGAAATGAATGGTTGATGAAAATGCTGAATACAACAGAAGGAAAAAGAGGCTTGCAAAAAGCAATCTACTTCATTAATAACAGACTGCACAGCATCTATGAGGAAATTGTCTTCAACAACTGCAATATTTTATTTCCTACTGATCATATTTAATAAATCATACTTATTATAATCACATGATGAAATTAAGCCATATGTTAGGGACAATGTATTTTGTGTTTAAAAAAAACAATGTTATCACATAATGTACTTATGAATATCATTCAGAGAAACGAATGGTTGATGAAAATGCTGAATACAACAGAAGGAAAAAGAGGCTTGCAAAAAGCAATCTACTTCATTAATAACAGACTGCACAGCATCTATGAGGAAATTGTCTTCAACAAAATGATTAATTGGACTAGCACTACTGGTAAGCAATCTTAGATTATCAGAGGAAAGAGATCCTTTGAATTAACATATGATGAAACTTCACTAATATTTCTTAACAAAGTTATTTATAATAACTCAGTAAACATTATGGATGAAGATCATGACCCAATCCCATGGACTGTAGCTTGCCAGGCTCTTCTGTTCATGGGATTATCCCAGCAAGAATACTGGAGTAGGGTGCCGTTTTCTACTTCAGGGGACCTTCCTCATCAGGACCTAATCTGTGCCTCTTGAGTCCCCTGCATTGACAGGTGGATTCTTTACCACTAGTGCCACATGGGAAGCCCATCTTTTCCAAATGACACATTACAAAAGTATAAAACAACTTCAATAGTATACTTAATTTGTGTAATATTTCCAAGAATTTTTTTTTCCTTTTTAAAGTTTATTTATTTTAATTGAGGCTACTTACTTTATAATGTTGTGGCAGCTTTTGCCATACATTGACATGAATCAGCCATGGGTGTACATGTGTAACACCATCCTGAACCCCTTTTCCACCTCCCTCCCCACCCCATCCCTTCATGTTGTCACAGAGCACCAGCTTTCAGTGCCCTACTTTATGTATCGAATTTGCACTGGTCATCTATTTTACATATGGTAATGCACATGTTTCAATACTATTTTCTCATATTGTCCTACCCCTGCCTTCTCCCACATAGTCCAAAAATCTGTTCTTTACATTTGTGTCTCTTTTGCTGTCTTGCATATAAGGTCGTTGTTACTGTCTTTCTAAATTCATATATGTTCATTAATATACTCTATTGGTATTTCTTTTTCTGACTTACTTCACTTTGTATAATAGGCTCCAGTTTCATCCATCGCATTAGAACTGACTCAAATACGTTCTTTTTTATAGCCAAGAAATTTTTATTTGAACAATAGTTTTTAAACAATACAAACAAACAATGTAAAAGGACTTCCTAGGTGACACAGTGGTAAAGAATCCGCTGCTAATTCAGGAAATGAAAGAGACATGGGTTCAGCCCCTAAATCAGGGAGATCCCCTGGGGTAGGAAGTGGCAATCTGGTACAGTATTCTTTGCCAGGAAAATTCCATGAACTGAGGAACTTGGTGGGATATAGTCGTTGGGTCATAAAGAGTCAGACATGGCTGAGCATGCACACACACAAAAACAATGTTAAAATTATTACTAAGATATTTTGCATTTATGTGTATGTTCTAAGTCTTCACAATCAGTGTTTGTTTTATGCCTACAACACATTTCAATTTGAAATATGTGTATTTCAAGTACTCAGCTCTACCACCAAGTATTGTACTATATCAACTACCACAGCAATCAACATGGAATATGGCTCTATGTCTCCCAAAGATAATATAATTTTAGTTGAATGAAATATAAAATTAAGGACTTCTAAAATATTTAAAATAGTTTAGCAACACGAAAGTCAAATTGATACAAATAAGATTAATGGCATCAACTTAAAAGCAGAAGGAGGCTCAATCTAACTTCAAAACAATTTTGGAAACCACAGTTGATGACAATGAATAGCTCCCATATGCTGTGAAAATATGTAGTTATGTGGTTCTGATAATCATTTTAGATTATTATGTAAATAGCTAGTTTTCCTTGTAATTCTGCAAATAATTGAAAATCTATCATCAATTTGGCTATAGAAATAGTAAATAGTAAATGGCAAATAAGCAATGATTCTGCCCTCCAGACACATAAAGTCAAACGAGGAATTAAGGCATTCAGTTCAGTCGCTCAGTCGTGTCCGACTCTTTGCGACCCCATGATCACAGCACACCAGGCCTCCCTGTCCATCACCATCTCCCAGAGTTCACTCAGACTCACGTCCATTGACTCCATGATGCCATCCAGCCATCTCATCCTCGGTTGTCCCCTTCTCCTCCTGCCCCCAATCCCTCCCAGCATCAGAGTCTTTTCCAATGAGTCAACTCCTCGCATTAGGTTAGTGAAAAATATATACTGTATTTTTGAGATTAACTGAATTTATTTACAGAATATTAAAAGATATAGCAAAGTATATCTAGTAATACTTGAGGAAGAGCAGATTTTCTTAAGCAAATCTATATTGCAAGCAGGATTATTCAGAAATGAATTTTGTCACCTTACCATCACAATGAAATTCTTCCTGGGTGAAGTATTGAAAAGGACTTTGAAACTTCTCTGGCCATCCAGAGGTTAAGATTCCTCACTTTCGGTGCAGAAGGCATGGGTTCAGTCCCTGGTCAGGGAACTAAGATCCTTCACGCTGCAAGGCACAATGGAAAAGAGAAAGGACAGACCCACATGATCTCATAATAGATTCTCAAGTTGAGGGGAAAAGTGCTTTGCATGACATCCAATATTCTTTCCAACCATAGAGCAGCATAATTATATAACTATTGTGAGGGAATTTTATATTTTAATTTTTCTTACTGTAAATATACGATGATTTCAAATTATTTGAATACAATCAAATATATATAAAATTGATTAATCATTTGAATTAAAAGGATATATCCTAAAGCATTATTTCTGCATCAAGAATTTGAGAACACATTCAGTTCAGTTCAGTTCAGTTCAGTCGCTCAGTCGTGTTCGACTCTTTGTGACCATATGAATGAGCACACATTAGTAATAGCAAACAAAGTTAATAAAACTTTTTCCTTTCTCCAAAGCACTTTCACCTTGATTCCATTCATTGGATTGACTGTTCTCTTCTCTCACAAACATGTTAGTTTTTCACATCAATCCCAAGTTTTGGCAAGTGAATGAGATGGGTAAAAAAGCAGTTCCCCCTTCTCAAACAAAGAAAATATGAGAGTGAGGAGGAATTTTCTACTTCTTCAAGAAGTAAAAAACAAAACAAAACAAAAAATAAAGCAACTTAATACTTTAGATATCATTTAACCCCAGAAAATCAGGCAATTGATACATTCATGTAAATTATATTAATATCATGAGTCCTTAAACATTTACCTTAGTTTCCATCAATTTCTATTTGATCTATCAGACTGTGATTCCAACTGTAAATGTAACCTTTCATTGCTACACTTCCTCAGGTTTTTCTTGTTGAAAAATGATTTGTGTTTCCTCTTTTTTGTATGAAACTAAGCTTAGATATTGTTGTTTAGTCTTAGAATAGTTTCCTAATCCAATACTCCTTCTTTCAAACTTTGATATATTTAAAATTATTTGAGTCTTGTAAATAGATCTAATGAAATATAATAATCACTTAAAAGTTAAAGTATTTACATAATTGTAATAGTCTGTTTATATGAATAGGAAAAAAATGTGATCAGTTGCCTACACACAGCTGGAAATCCAAACAACAGAGAGCAAGTGTTCTAAGAACTGAGGGAACATATTATTGTGTGCATATTGTGGGGATTTATTATTGTAATACAAGCTTCACAAGTGTTATAAATAACAATATCAAAATTTAGGCAGATTGTGGAAATTAAAATCTTATACGCCAATGTCATTGGAGAGCAAAATTGTTTTGTCTAACATAGTTATGTGGACCAAGCTAAACACTTATGCAGAGAAAAATGAAGATCATTAAAGGGCAGAGCACGGAAAAATATAAATAGAAGTGAAAGCATTTAGAGACATACTCTAATCTAATGTGTCATAAATTAAGTTCTTTACAAATCACTGGGAGTCGTACTTACAGTCAATCATATAAAAGCAAAATATTTTTGTTTCATTTATAAATAAAGAAAGTAGGGTAACTATTGCTGCTTTGATATGCTTTGTTTAGATTCTTCAACATTAAATAATATTTACAAATGCCTTCAAATAATGGTTTCTTTTATGAAGCATTTTTGGAACAAGTAAATGTAAATGAAAGTTATAACAAGATTTATTTATTTTCCTATTAGCATACTTACATAGATAAATATAAGGTAAATTATGCCTTGAGCTTCCATGGTGGCTCAGTGGTAAAGAAGCTTCTTTGTCAATGCAGGAGACACGAGTTCAATTGCTGGGTCAGGAAGATCCCCTGGAGAAGGAAATGGCAACCCATTCCAGCATCCTTGCTCGGGAAATCCCATGGGCAGAGGAGCCTAGTGGGTTACAGTCCATGGGGCTGCAAAGAGTCAGATATGACTTCGTATCTAAACGACAACAACAATAAAATATGCCTTAAAAACCCTAAATTATATTCTTTCAACTCCTTCAGCAATTTCTGAAATGCTTATTTTTTAATTATTAAGAAAATGTCAATTAGTTTTCTCACTTTGGAAATACAGTTTAGAGAAATTGTTAATTATGAAGTAAGAAGAAGGGAGTCTGATACTCTCTAGCACTGTCAGTGGTCCTTGCTGGTTCTGTCCACCATTCATATCTTATGGTGTAGTAGGATTTCATTTTCATCTGGTGGCAAGATGGTTACCTTACTTTCACATTATGTTTGAATTCTGTCAGAGATTAAATTGTGTCCCAGAAAAATATGTATGTTAGAGTCCTAACCACGATCATTTCTCAATGTGACATTTTGGAGACAAGATCTTTACTGATAGGGGACTAACCCAAAGTATTCTTATACTAAGGGACAATGCGGACATACAAACATGCATGGAGGGAAGATTAGATGAAGAGACACAGGGAGAAGAATGCAAATTTCTACAAGCCATAGAGAGAGGTCTGGAACAAATCCTTCCCTCATGAACTTCAGAGAAAACACACTGTGATTACTTAATGTTTGACTTCTAAGCAGTCAGAACTGTGAGACAATTTCTATTGCTCAAGTCACAGTCTGTGGTACTTTGTTATGGCAGCCCTAGCAAACTAATATATATTCAAAGCCAAAAGATGGGGGAAAGTGAAGTACTCTTGGCTGAACTCTGAAGATTGATGTTTTTGAATTGTGGTGCTGGAGAAGACTCTTGAGAGTTGCTTGGACTGCAAGGAGATCAAACCAGTCAATTCTAAAGGAAATCAGTCATGAATATTCATTGGAAGGATTAATGCTGAAGCTCCAATACTTTGGCTACCTGATGTGAAGAACCCACTTACTGGAAAAGACCCCAATGCTGGGAATGATTGAAGGCAAAAGAAGAGGTCATGGACATGTATTTGAGCAAAATCCAGGGGACAGCAGAGGATAGAGAGATCTGGAGTGCTGCAGTCCATGGGGTTGCGAAGAGTCGGACATGGCTTAGCAACTGAACAACAACAACTCTTGACTTTTTGTAGATGTACCTGTGTTGTTATCAAGAATGTGCCTGTTTTAGAAAACTCCCAGCTGACTTCTACTTAGGTCTCATTGTTCAGGATAAGGTGGTACGATCATTACAAGCTGCAGTGAGAGGCAGCTGTAGAGGGAGTGGAGAACAATAGCCAACCCATTATGATTTTTGCCTTTTCAATTTTTAATTCAAGTCAATCTAGAGGCATTAGTCTTTGGGAAAAAAAAAAGTGTTGTATTAGTGCATATGAAAAAAAATGACAGCAGTGTCTACCAAAACAGAGACTTAATTTATTTTGCTACTTATACATACCTTCCTTTCATGTGGATTTTGAGCTCTTCTATGATAATTTGGCTAGCTGTGTTTATAAAGATAAATGTAATTTTTAAATGTATGTAAATTTAAAGGAAATGTGGGATGTCAGAGAGGTGCATTTATTATAGATTTCAGGAAGTTGAGTAAGTAAACTATGAAATAATTCTAGATGTGTTATTTACCCTCAGTAATTTGGTCTTCTCAATCATCTTACACTTTATGTCACAGTTTTGTGACATTTTTCAAGATTCCATGTATAAGTGATATCATATGATATTTGCCTATCCGTGTCAGACTTCACTCAGTACGATAATTTCTAAGATCATCCATGTCACTATAATTGGCATTATTTTGTTCTTTTTTTTTTTTGCAGCTGAGTACCTGATGTTCAAGCTGGTTTTAGAAAAGACAGAGGAACCAGAGATCAAATTGCCAACATCTACTGGATCATGGAAAAAGCAAGAGAGTTCCAGAAAAACATCTATTTCTGCTTTCTTGACTATGCCAAAGCCTTTGACTGTGTGGATGACAATAAACTGGGGAACCTTCTGAAACAGATGGGAATACCAGACCACGTGACCTTCCTCTTGAGAAATCTGTATGCAGGTCAGGAAGCAACAGTTAGAACTGGACATGAAACAACAGACTGGTTCCAAATAGGAAAAGGAATACGTCAAGGCTGTCTATTTTCACCCTGCTTATTTAACTTCTATGCAGAGTACATCCTGAGAAACACTGGACTGGAAGAAACACAAGAAGAATCAAGATTGCTAGGGGAAATATCAATCACCTCAGATATGCAGATGACACCACCCTTATGGCAGAAAGTGAAGAGGAACTAAAAAGCCTCTTGTTGAAAGTGAAAGAGGAGAGTGAAAAAGTTGGCTTAAAGCTCAACATTCAGAAAACGAAGATCATGGCATCTGGTCCCATCACTTCATGGGAAATAGATGGGGAAACAGTAGAAACAGTGTCAGACTTTACTCAGATATGCAGATGACACCACCCTTATGGCAGAAAGTGAGGAGGAGCTAAAAAGCCTCTTGTTGAAAGTGAAAGAGGAGAGTGAAAAAGTTGGCTTAAAGCTCAACATTCAGAAAACGAAGATCATGGCATCTGGTCCCATCACTTCATGGGAAATAGATAGGGAAACAGTGGAAACAGTATCAGACTTTATTTTTTTGGGCTCCAAAATCACTGCAGATGGTGACTGCAGCCATGAAATTAAAAGACGCTTACTCCTCGGAAGAAAAGTTATGACCAACCTAGATAGCATATTCAAAAGCAGAGACATTACTTTGCCAACAAAGGTCCATCTAGTCAAGGCTATGGTTTCCCCTGTGGTCATGTGCGGATGTGAGAGCTGGACTGTGAAGAAAGCTGAGTGCTGAATAATTGATGCTTTTGAACTGTGGTGTTGGAGAAGACTCTTGAGAGTCCCTTGGACTGCAAGGAGATCCAACCAGTCCATTCTGAAGGAGATCAGCCCTGGGATTTCTTTGGAAGGAATGATGCTAAAGCTGAAACTCCAGTACTTTGGCCACCTCATGCAAAGAGTTGACTCATTGGAAGAGACTCTGATGCTGGGAGGGATTGGGGGCAGGAGGAGAAGGGGACGACCGAGGATGAGATGGCTGGATGGCATCGCTGACTCATGGATATGAGTCTGAGTGAACTCTAGGAACTGGTGATGGACAGGGAGGCCTGGTGTGCTGCGATTCATGGGGTCGCAAAGAGTCGGACACGACTGAGCGATGGAACTAGACTGAATATTCCATTGCTTATATATAACCACATCTTCGTTATACATTCCTCTGTTGATGAACATTTAGGTTGCTACCATGTCCTGGCTATTGTAAATAGTGCTGAAATGAACATTGTGATACATGTATCTTTTTGGATTATGGTTTTATCCAAATGTATGCCCATGAGTGGGATTGTTGGATTATATGTTAGCTTTATTTTTAGTTTTTTAAGGAAACCCCATAGTGTTCTCCATAGTAACTCTACTAATTTATGTTCCAATAGTGTAGGAGCGTTCCCTTTTCTCCACACCCTCTCCAGCATGTATTGTTTATAGGATTTTTGATGATGGACATCAAAAAAATAGGTGGAAGGTCTAAATAGACATTTCTCCAAAGAAGGTATACAGATAAGCAAGAGGGACATGAAATGATGCTCAAAATCACTAATTATTAGAGAAATGCAAATCAAAACTACAATGAGCTATCTCTCCTTCTTACTAGTTGTTGATGATCAGGAGGACTTACAGGAAGGTGGAATAGCAGAATGAAAGGGGCCATGGTACATGAATGACAGCAATGTAAAAAAATCCCTCAACCCAGACCTCTCACCCAAAATAGAAATATTAATGAGATCTAAGCTTCCATTATGTTGAGCCTCTAGCTCTTTGAGTGAGTGAATGAGTGAAGTCGCTCAGTCGTATCTGACTCTTTGCGACCCCGTGGACTGTAGCCCTTCAGGCTCCTCCGTTCATGGGACTCTCCAGGCAAGAATACTGGAGTGAATTGCCATTTCCTTCTCCAGGGGATATTCCCGACCCAGGGATAGAACCCAGGTCTCCCGCATTGCAGGCAGACACTTTAACCTCTGACCGACCAGGGAAGCCTCTATCTCTTTAGATCTCTCTATTTATTTTAACTGGATTAAAAAAAAGAAAAAAGAAAAAACCTGTTTATTTGGGTTTTTTTCTGTGGTGTTATGTGACATGTGGGGTTTTAGTTCCTCCTGCAAACTCAGGACTCCTGCATTAGAAGTGTGAGATTTAGCCACTGGACCACCAGGGAAGTCCCTCTTTAGATCTCGTTTTACAGCAGTTAGCTTTCCTTAACCAATGAGGCCTTTTATTTATGCCATTATTCTAGAAAATTTTAAATGATCAATTCAGTGCTTCCTGGATTTTAATTTCTGTAACAGCAGGATTGGTGTGTTACTTACCTGTTACAATCTGTAGAGTTTGTCACTTTGCAAGTACTTAATTAAGGTTTGATGAGTGAAAAAAGCACACATTTTAGAATACATTAAAAAATATTTGGTTTTGTCTGACTCACAAGTAAACATATGACTTTTATGTTCTTAGCAAATATCTAATTTTATATTTTAACCCAAGTAAAATGTTTCTCCCATTGCTTTCTTGACAGAACATTCCCAGCTGTTTCAATGCTGCATAGCAAAGCTCTGACAGCTTTTAGAGCAAGAGTCATTATTGGCCAATAATCCATCTGCAATCGCAGCTATTTTATTTCATCATACTGATACCTCATATTCCTTCTGCTACTATCTCCTTAGGGATTTGTATGGCTGAATATTAATCACAGCTAGTCTCAGAGTTGTGACTATAAATCCCTTAGAGTTATTTATTCATATCTATTCAACATATTCTAATTGACTAATAATAAATATTCCAAAAATACTGCATGTCTTACATGTTTCATTAGGATCCAGTAAGAAAGAAGTTTTACCACTTTTCTTTCTATTAACAATCATCTTTCTCCATCAAGTGTATTTGCTGCATTTTAGACTGACACATCCATTATTCAGCTTCATCAATGATCAGAATTATATTCTTCATTCTATAAGAGAGTATATTTGGAAGTGATATACTCTTTATAAGAGAGTATATTTAAGACAGGGATGATGGCACACACAAAAAGATGACTGAAATGTGACCCTGGAGGTCTTTTGGCATTAGTATATGGTGTTATGTCATTGTTATTTAGTTGCTAAGTTGTGTCCAATTCTTTGCGGCCTTATAGACTGTAGCAGAGTAGGTTGTCACACCCTCCTCCAGGGCATCTTCCCAATTCAGGGGCTGAACATGATCTCCTGTGTGAGCAGGCAAATTCTTCACTACTGAGCTACCTGGGAAAACCCCCATGGTGTATGTGGACAATAATGTACAGCCTGTTTTAATGTTTTGTGTTCCAAATTATCCTAGTTTCTTAATAAATCTTGCTGTTTTAATGCTTTTATTTTTATTTTTGATTTGTTGGATGTGTCCAATTCTTTGCGGCCTTATAGACTGTAGCAGAGTAGGTTGTCACACCCTCCTCCAGGGCATCTTCCCAATTCAGGGGCTGAACATGATCTCCTGTGTGAGCAGGCAAATTCTTCACTACTGAGCTACCTGGGAAAACCCCCATGGTGTATGTGGACAATAATGTACAGCCTGTTTTAATGTTTTGTGTTCCAAATTATCCTAGTTTCTTAATAAATCTTGCTGTTTTAATGCTTTTATTTTTATTTTTGATTTGTTGGAAAAAATTCTAATATTTTTGTTTGTTTTATGGAAAGAACCTTACTTTTGCTATAGTTGAAGTAGCATGTTATAAATGAAGAATTTGTATGGTTTTTAGTTTTCCATGGTGTGTGTGTGTGATGCTTTGGCATTGTTAGAATTAAAAAAAATAATCAGAGAACCAAAAGACTCTAGCGGTATAAGAAATTTATTGTCTAAATAATTGAAACACACACCATCTATTGGAGGTTCTTGCACAGAGGTAAACAAAACAAACTCCAAACATATTTGTCAGATGAAAATCGTCATTGTTAGTCTGTCTTTGGGCTTCTCTAGTGGCTCAGATGGTAAAGAATTTGCCTGCAATACAGCAGACCTGGGTTTGATCCCTGGGTTGGTATGATCCCCTGGAGAAGCGAACAGCAACTCACTCCAGTATTCTTGCCTGGAGAATCCCCATGAACAGAGGAGCCTGGTGGGCTACAGTCCAGGTGGTCACAAAAAGTCAGACACAGCTGAGCTCAGTCAGTCAGTTCAGTCACTCAGTTGTGTCCGACTCTTTGCTACCCCATGAATTGCAGTACGCCAGGCCTCCCTGTCCATCACTATCTTGTGGAGTTCACTCAAACTACATTCATCAAGCCATCTCATCCCCTGTCATCTCCTTCTCCTCCTGCCCCCAATCCCTCCCAGAAACAGAGTCTTTTCCAATGAGTCAACTCTTCCCATGAGGTGGCCAAAGTACTGGAGTTTCAGCTTCAGCATCATTCCTTCCAAAGAACACTCAGGATTGATCTCCTTTAGAATGGACTGGTTGGATCTTCTTGCAGTCCAAGGGACTCTCAAGAGTCTTCTTCAACACCACAATTCAAAAGCATCAGTTCTTCGGTGCTCAGTTTTCTTCACAGTCCAACTCTCACATCCATACATGACCACAGGAAAAACCATAGCCTTAAGTAGATGAACCTTTGTTGGCAAAGTAATGCCTGTGGTTTTCAATATGCTATCTAGGTTGGTCATAACTTTTCTTCCAAGGGGTAAGCATCTTTTAATTTCATGGCTGCAGTCAACATCTGCGGTAATTTTGGAGCCAAAAGAATAAAGTTTGACCCTGTTTCCACTGTTTNTGAACATGGTATATTTCTCCATCTATTAGTGTCCTCTTTGATTTCTTTCATCAGTGTTTTATAATTTTCTATATATAGGTCTTTAGTTTCTTTAGGTACAGGGCAACTTCTGAATGCTAGCAGAGGACGTCGATATAATTTTAAACAGGATTGTTTTGCCTTCTTTTTCCGATAGTTCATTATCAGTGCCTAAAAAAGGAACTGATTTCACTTAACCTTAGATCCTGCTGCTTTATTAAATTTATTTGTTAGTTCATATAGATTATTTTTAGTGAAGACTTTAATATTTTCTATATATAATGTCATGTCATCTGCAAACAGTGACTGTTTTACTTCTTCCCTTCAAATTTGGATGCTTTTTGTGTCTTTCTTGTCTGATGACTGTAGATAAAGCTTCCTATTCTATGTTAATAAAAGTAATAATAGTGGGCATTCTTGTCTTTAAGCCATCGAGTATGCTGTTTGCTATGGGTTTGTCATAATAAAATCTTAAGATATATTCCTTCTATGCCAACATTGTTGAGACTCGTTCTGTATTCGGGTGCATGAAGTGAAGTGAAGTCACTCAGTCATGTCTGACTCTTTGCGACCCCATGGACTGTATCCTACCAGGCTCCTCAGTCCATATCTTGTCTGATGACTGTAGATAAAGCTTCCTATTCTATGTTAATAAAAGTAATAATAGTGGGCATTCTTGTCTTTAAGCCATCGAGTATGCTGTTTGCTATGGGTTTGTCATAATAAAATCTTAAGATATATTCCTTCTATGCCAACATTGTTGAGACTCGTTCTGTATTCGGGTGCATGAAGTGAAGTGAAGTCACTCAGTCATGTCTGACTCTTTGCGACCCCATGGACTGTATCCTACCAGGCTCCTCAGTCCATGGGATTGAATATAGGTTAACAAACATAATATCCTCTTCTTGCATTGATCCTTTTTTCATTATATAATGCCCTGTTTGTCTTTTTTGTATCAACTGTTTTAAAGTCTACGTTGTCTGATGAGAGTATGGCTACTTCCACTTTTTTGTCATTTCTGTTTTCTTGAAATGTCTTTTACCATCCCCTTACTTTCAGTTTGTGAATGTCTTTAGGTCTGAAATTAGGCTCTCGTAATTAGCATTTAGATGGGTCATCTGCCTCCAATGCGGGAGACCCGGGTTCGATCCCTGGGTCAGGAAGATCCCCTGGAGAAGGAAATGGCAACCCACTCCAGTATTCTTGCTTGGAGAATCTCATGGACTGAGGAGCCTGGTGGGCTGCAGTCCATGGGGTCACAAAGAGTCGGACACAACTGAGTGACTTTACTTACTTACTTACTTATTTTTCTTATCCAATCAGCCAACCTATGTTTTGATTGGACCTTTTAGTTCTTTGACATTTAATGTAATTATTGATAGCTGTAACTTTTCATTTTAGATTGATGTAAATCTATAAATGATTATCTACAAACAATTCATTGTGTAAACTCATATGTATAGAAGATAGATATTTTTGTAAGTCACTAACTTGCATTTTAAATAAAACAATAAACAAAATACCCACCACACCTATAATTTTTGTCATATACCTAGAGAAAAATTTTCCTTAAGATCAACACAAAGTAAGGACAGTTTTCTCACAAAGTGACAGTGTATGATATCATAAGTGAAATGAATCGCCAGTCCAGGTTTGATGCAGGATGCAGGATGCTTGGGACTGATGCACGGGGATAATCCAGAGAGAAGGTGTGGGGCGGGAGAGGGGAGGTGGGGGTCGGGATTGGGAGTTCATGTACACTTGTGGCTGATTCATGTCAATGTATAGCAAAACGAATACAGTATTGTAAAGCAAAACAAACTAAAAAATAAAGATTAATTAAAAAAAATAAAGAAAATATGTCAGGGGTACATATGGCTGTGGCGAAGACTGTCTGTGTGATTCTCATTTCATTTAGACTGTTGCAGATCAGCTGCTTCATGCTCAGCCTCAAATATTTCTCCTCTGTTCCAAAGAATTGCCTCAATGTGGGGATAGGACCCCTGCTTTAGTTCCCCCACCTGCAAAGGGCAGATCCAATCCTGCTAACTCTCTTCTTTTTCCCCCTACTTCCTTCATCCTACTGAGTTTTGCATGGTTCTGTATATTCTACAGTGGTCAGGTACTCCTGCCTGCTCTCAGCTGGTGTTCTGCAAGATCTTCTGCGTCTGAAGGTGTATTCCTGATGTAACCATGTAGAGAGATGATAGATAGCCAGCAGAGATTTGCTGTACAACTCAGGGAAATCAAACTGGGGCTCTGATAACAACCTAGTGGGGTAGGATGTGGAGGGAGGTGAGAAGGAGTTTTAGGAGGATGAGAATATATATATTTCTGTGGCTGATTCATGTTGATGTTTGGCCAAAGCCAACACAATTCTGTAATTATCCTTCAATTAAAAATAAATTGAAAAAAGGGAAATATGTCTTCTCCACAAAGTTTCTTTGTTTCATTTTGAGTTTCTAATGACTTCATATGACAGAGAGAGACTCTTTGCAAATACCCAGGCAGGTAACTGATATTCCTAGGGTTAATTGTTCCTTCTCAGTTTTCAATATAAATGATTCTTTCTCAGTATCACTCAGTGTTTGCAGTTACTGCAGTTCTTTCCAGTGGTCACATGGAAATCTTGGACTAAAATGTTTCTGTTAAATAAATCACCTTCAGAGATCCATAATATAAACAAGGGTAAGAGAAAATTTTGAAATGTGTGGTGTCTACTCAAAATTATTGAATTAACCAAATTGTAGAGCAAGGCATTTGGTTTTAATGGGTCTTTTAACATTCTCTTTGAGCACTGACACAACACATTAGGGTCTGTGCTTTCCTTTCATCTGTAGTTTATGTTATAGGTAGCTTCCCTGAAAGGTCAGAACATCCCTAGATGCTGTTTGCTATTGAGTAACAAGGAACACAGGTAACCACAGAGAAAGAATTAATCAGCCATTTTGGCAATTAGCCTCCATTTTTAGCATTTTCAGCTATAATTAGAGGATCAACATTTTTTAACCAAGAAGTAGAAAGATCAAAATGAATCAGGACATCAAAACAAGAAGTTGGGAAACTTAGACTTAATGTTTTTCTACTATATCATATTTGTAAAAACTGCATAAAATGGACCATCAATGGAATAAGTATTCTTCCTTTAAGTGAGCATGCTTAGATATTCAGATTTAGTCTTCAAAGACTAAGGGCAGTGTGGATGTGTCCCAAACTCTTCTCACATTGTTTTCTTCTGGAGGGGCTCCACCTGAAGAAAGTTAATCAGACCTTAAGAAACCCATATCAGAAAGTTTAAATGAAAGATTAGTATTAAAGGAAGTCAAATCATAGTAAAAGTGAGGAAGTTAGATTTCTTAGGCTTTGTTATTATGGCTGAAGCCTATAAGTGCCCAAGGGAGGTTACAGTGCAGCTAAAAGAGAGTGTAAGTTTATTATGTTTAGTCACTAAGTCATGTCTCTTTTGAGATCCCATGGACTGTAGTCCACCACGCTCCTCTGTCCATGGGATTTCCCAAGCAAGAACACTGGAGTGTGTACCCATTCCCTTCTCCAGGCGATTGTCCTGACCCAGGGATTGAACCCACATCTCTTGAATTGACAGATGGATTCTTTACCATTGAACCACCCCAGGAAGCCCAGATGTGAGCTAAAGAAAGGGAATTAGCCTATGTCTGGTCTAGAGCATTGTCACTGATTGAATCCTGAAGTGCACTAGGTTTAGTAGAGTATCATTTCCTTTATAGAAAAACTACTAATAAAAGCATAGTTCACCCAAATTTTAGTGAGTTATTCTTCATGCTATACAATAAAAGTTAAAGAGGAGAACAAAAACAATTTTTGATTTGAAGGAAGTTAATGTTATTTCATTAACAAACTGTAAATAGTAACAGCATAAACTGGATGAGAAGATGCTTTCACAGGCCATAAATGCTTAATGTGTATTACCAATAAAAGTCAAAGGAGCATTTAGTAAAGCAGTTTACCAAACAAACATTAAATACTTTAATGCATTAGCTTCAGTGGACAGAATCAGGCTATTTAATTAGCAATGAGTAATCTGTTAGGCTTTGATTCACCACAAATGATCTGAAGCTTAATAAAGGATGATAGCCTTTGAAAGCAAGAGATAAGGGTAAACATTAATTTGAAGTAATAGGACAATTCTCCTAAAAGTAAGGAAGGAAAAAGACCAATTTTGGTGTATTTGAGTTGCTTGACTTGTCTTATGCTGAAGATATGGTGGAAAGAAAATTATTCTCTATTTCTAAGCTCCGGGATGTCAAGACAGTTTACTACATATTCTTTAGTTTCTCCATCTAAACAATGAGTCCTGTCTCACTGGATGGCTGTGAAGATTAATGATAGCACATGAATAGTGCCAGGACATATGGAGTGTGCATATGTAATTTTACTTTACATTGCCTTGATTCTTTTCTCTCCTTCATTCCTTCTGCTTCTACTTGTACCCTACTACTACTACTATTTGTGCCACTTAGTGAGATATACTGTACTTATTTGGGTTTCAAAGAAAATAAAATCAGATCACCTTTAGTGATAGACATTTATTACAAGGGCATGGAAGAAATAAGTTCATTTATCACATTGTCAAAACAATCTCAGAATTTCTAACATTGGAATATGTCCTGATCTTCATAGCAAATAAGAAATATTATTCATTATGACTTGGGATAGCAACCTGAGCTGAGTAACACACCTTCCTTTTACTCATTTAGCATTTATACTTCTCAAGAGATGTTTTGATTGGTTTGATTTATTACCAATCACTGTGGGACAGTTAATATGAAGTCCTCTTAGAAATGATTGGATATCCTTCTGCCCAGATGATTCATGGGTTCTTTCTGCTGGAGCACCATTTACTTGACCAATCAAATGCATTCAAGTTTGCAAATTTGACTTTTCTTAAAGAGTATATTGTATGAGAAAGAGCAGATTATGCAGGAAAATTCCTGTAGAAGCAACTTTTTCTTAATATAGAGAAGTGTATTTTATGGACATTTCAGAAATTTTATGGAGATGCACTCACATTTGTTGTGAAATAAAATATTCCAGATAGAACACTAAAGAATTTATGTATCAGTTCAGTTCAGTTCAGTCGCTCAGTTGTGTCTGACTCTTTGTGACCCCATGAACCACAGCACGCCAGGCCTCCCTGTGCATCACCAGCTCCCGGAGTTCACCCAAACTCATGTCTATTGAATCGATGATGCCATCCAACCATCTCATCCTCTGTCATCCCCTTCTCCTCCTACCCTCAATCTTTCCCAGCATCAGGGTCCTTTCCAATGAGTCAGCTCTTCACATCAGGTAGCCAAAGTATTGGAGTTTCAGCTTCAACATCAGTCCTTCCAATGAACACCCAGCACTGATCTCCTTTAGGATGGATTGGTTGGATCTCCTTGCAGTCCAAGGGACTCTCAATAGTATTCTCCAACATCACAGTTCATAAGCATCAATTCTCTGCACTCAGCTTTCTTCAAAGTCCAACTCTCACATCCATACATGATTACTGGAAAAAACATAGCCTTGACTAGATGGACCTTTGTTGACAAAGAATGTCTCTGCTTTTTAATATGCTGTCTAGGTTGGTCATAATTTTCCTTCCAAGGAGTAAGCGTCTTTAAATTTCATGGCTAGAATCACTATCTGCAGTAATTTTGGAGCCCCCAAAAATAAAGTCAGCCACTTTTTCCCACTGTTTTCCCATCTATTTCCTATGAAGTGATGGGACCAGATGCCATGATCTTAGTTTTCTGAATGTTGAGTTTTAAGCCAAATTTTTCACTTTCCTCTTTCACTTTCATCAAGAGGCTCTTTAGATTTTCTTTGCTTTCTACCATCAGGATGGTTTCATCTGCATATCTGAGGTTATTGACATTTCTCCTGGCAATCTTGATTCCATCTTGTGCTTCATCCACCCCAGCATTTCTCATTATGTACTCTACATATAAGTTAAATAAGCAGGGTGACAATGTATAACCTTGACGTACTCCTTTTCCTATTTGGAACCAGTCTGTTGTTCCATGTCCAGTTCTAACTGTTGCTTCCTGACCTGCATACAGATTTTTCAAGAGGCAGGTCAGGTGGTCTGGTATTCCTTCTCTTTCTGAATTTTCCATAGTTTATTGTGATCCACACAGTCAAAGGCTTTGGCATAGTCAAGAAAGCTGAAATAGATGTTTTTCTGGAACTTTCTTGCTTTTTTGATGATCTAACAGATGTTGCCAATTTAATCTCTGGTTCCTCTGCCTTTTCTAAAACCAGCTTGAACATCAGGGAGTTCACAGTTCACGTATTGCTGAAGCCTGGCTTGGAGAATTTTGAGCATCATTTTAGTAGCATGTGAAATGAGTGCAGTTGTGTAGTAGTTTGAACATTCTTTGGCATTGCTTTTCTTTGGGATTAGAATGAAAACTGACCTTTTCCAGTCCTGTGGCCACTGCTGAGTTTTCCAAATTTGCTGGCATATTGAGTGCAGCACTTCACAGCTTCATCTCTTAGGATTTGAAATAGCTCACCTGGAATTCCATCACCTCCACTAGCTTTGTTCGTAGTGATGCTTTCTAAGTCCCACTTGACTTCACATTCCAGGATGTCTGACTCTAGGTGAATGATCATACCATCGTGATTATCTGGGTTGTGAAGATGTTTTTTGTCCAGTTCTTCCATGTATTCTTGCCACCTCTTCTTAATATCCTCTGCTTCTGTTAGGTCCATACCATTTCTGTCCTTTATTGTGCCCACCTTTGCATGAAATGTTCCCTTAGTATCTCTAATTTTCTTGAAGAAATTTCTAATCTTTCCCATTCTATTGTTTTCCTCTATTTCTTTTTATCTATATGCTAACACTATTTCAGTAACTCTGTGAAGAAGGTAGGTATTATTCCCTTTTTATACATAAGAAAAAATGAGGCTCTCAGAAATGTCAGCAAATAGTTCATGACCAAACATCTGGTAAGTGACGTTGATAGAATTCAAAACCAAACTTGGCCATTGTTCACTCTGTCCTTTGATTTTCACATACTAATAACTGTTCTGCCATTAACTCAGTATTGTTGTGTAAGTTACTCTCCCACTTCCAATCCTTTATTTTTTATATGAAAATATGTTTGAATTGCATCACTGATATCCTACTTTCTAAAAATTGCATAGAAACCCCAATTTCATTTAAAATCTTACACAAAACTATTATACATATGAATAGTAGAAAAAATAATTGAAATAAGCTCTGATTGAAGGAAACGTCTAAGATTTTGCTCATGTTTTTCTCTATTACTTGACTGCCTTTCTCCATATCCGTATGTCTATAAATTCCCCTCACTCCTCAAGGCCGTGTTTCAATGCCACCTCTCTTAGTCTTTCCTGATCTACTGAACCATAAGTAATCCTTTAATTTTCTGAAAGTTTATACCATTTAATTTGTAGTTTCTTATACTTGTATTATTTTCTACCTTATTGTTATTTTTATAAATGTATTAACTTCTGTGGTTAACTGGCCATTCCAGAGAGCAGGAACTCTCTCACATTCATTTTTCTATCCTTTGTACAATCTGGTATAGTGTCTGACATACTAAAGTGAAGTCACTCAGTCATGTGTGACTCTCTGTGACCCCTTGGACTGTAGCATACTATGCTCCTCCATCCAAGAGATTTTCCAGGCAAGAGTACTGGAGTGGGTTGCCATTTCCTTCTCCAGAGGATCTTCCTGACCCAGGGATCGAACCCAGGTCTCCCACACTGTAGGCAGACGCTTTACAGTCTGATCCACCAGGGAAGTCCTGACATACTAAATTCAGGGACAAAATATAGGTTGCATTTTCTATGTCAATTGTAATTAATTGACAGTTACACTGTGGCGAATAAAGATTCCAACACTGTGCAAGGGTTCATAAAGAATAGTAACAATGTAACACAGGAGAAGCAAGTTTAATCCCTGGGTCAGGAAGATCAGCTGGAGAAGGAAATGGCAACCTAATCCAGTATTCTTGCCTGGAAAATCCCATGGGAGGTGCCTGGCAGGCTATAGTCCATGAGATAGCAAAGAAACAACATGACTGAGCGACTGAACATACGCACACACATGCAATGTGAATTATCATTTAGGAGTTTTTATTTGACAAGTCACAAAATCTATCACAAACTACCCTTAATACAAAAAGGAAATTTATCAGATTATATGAATGAATGGTTCTGTGCTCTGGGGTTATATCTAGGTTTAGAAAATGCAACATTATTGGGACTCCTTTTAAGATTCTTAGTAATTATTGAGTTGGCCAAAATTTTCATTCTGGTTTTTCTGTAATATCTCATGGAAAAACCCAAATGATTTTTTGGGACTGGGACTGGATCTGTCCTACTCAATGCATCAGCATCATTTGCATTCAAGTTGCCTTCATGTTATCATAAATGGCTATAATAGTGCCATGCTACCCTTTAAACTACTGTATCCAGCATATTAATGGGGCCAAGAAGCCTCCAAAAATACCTTCTTGGATAGTATTCTTTCATATTGGCTTAGACATGCACCCTGAATTAACCAATGTGGCCAAAGGATGAGATATATTGATTGATTCAAATCAACTAGAACATATCCCTGAAGAATAGAAACTACTTTGAGGGGAAGCACTACTTTGGAGAATGCAGTCAGAGAAAGGGATGTGAATAGTTGTTTTATCAAGAAAAGGGATACAAAAATGTTATAATACCTCAGCCTAATGTTTGGACAGAAAATCACAAAATAATGATTCCCCAGAGCAAAAGTGAAAATGTGTTGGATCATTTTTAAATTTTAACTAATTTTATACATGGTGTTGGTTTAGTCGCTAATATGTGTCCGACTCTTGTGATCCCATGGACTGTAGCCTGCCAGGCTCCTCTGTCCATGGGATTCTCCAGGCAAGAACTCTGGAGTGGGTTGCCATTTCCTTCTCCAGGGGATCTTCCCAACCCAGGAAATGAACTTGGGTCTCTTGCATTGCAGGCAGATGATTTACCAACTGAGCTATGAGGGAAGCCCTAGTTTTATACATATAGAACAGTAAAACATAGTACAAAGTGTTCTTTTATCCTTCATCCATCTTCCCCTAATGCTAACCTCTCACAGAATTATTGTAAAGTTACAAAAGACAAATAAATGACATTAGTACAGTATTATTAACGGGATTAGTATTGTTTTTATTGTTATTAACTATATGTATATATTTATTGGGCTTCCCTGGCTTCCCTGGTTCAGACAGTAAAGAATTTGACTGCAGTGCAGGAGACCCGGGTTCAATCCCTGGGTCGGGAAGATCCCCAGGAGAAGGGAATATCTACCCACTCCAGTATTCTTGCCTCTGAAGAATACTTGGAAGAATACATGCAATTCTTCTTGAAGAATTCTATGGACACAGTGAGTTAATTATATTATTAACTGAAATATTATCATCAACTCTAGACATGCTAATTTCTCCAAATGTCCTCTTGTTATTTCTACCAGAATCCAGGATCCTAAATTACATTTGCTTGTTATTTCTCCATAATCTTCTGAAAATTGTAAGAGTCCTTTGTTTGCCCATATATTTCATGACTTTTATCACCTTTGAAGGACAACAATTTGTTGCTTTGTAGAATATCTTCAGTTTAAAATTTTCTGATGATTGGAGAGGAGCTATTTATTTTTGGTAAGAATACCACATAAATGGCATATATTTCTCAGTGCATTATATCAAGGGTTTCTTGATGTCCACATGTCTTCTTACTGGTGATGTTAACATTACTCACTTGATTAAGCTGGTGTCCATTTAGTTTTTCCAGTGTACAGTGACTATCTTTTATTATAGCTGATAAGTATCTTGAGGATGATATTTTGAGACTTAGCAAATACATATTTTCATCACACTTGTATGGACTAATTTTAACATCCACTATTACTGTGCTGTTTGCCTAATACAGATTCTCTTATCTCTCTCTTTACATGTATTAACTTAATATCAATTATATGGAAGAACACTCTCTTGCCCAGCATGTTCACATGTATTTGTATTAGTGTGAACTAATGGTTACCCCTCATCCAAGGTAAGGAGCAATGGCTGCGCTTTGCTAGAGAAGCTGTGAAGAGATACCCCACGTCCAAGGTAAGAGAAACCCAAGTAAGACAGTAGGTGTTGCAAGAGGGCATCAGAGGGCAGACACACTGAAACCATAATCACAGAAAACTAGTCAGTTTAACCACACTAAGACCACAGCCTTGTCTAACTCAATGAAACTAAGCAATGCCCATGGGACCACCCAAGATGGGCTGGTCATGGTGTAGAGGTCTGACAGAATGTGTTCCACTGGAGAAGTGAATGGCAAACCACTTCAGTATTCTTGCTTTGAGAACCCCATGAACAGTATGAAAAGGCAAAATCATAGGATACTGAAAGAGGAACTCCCCAGGTCAATAGGTGCCCAATATGCTACTGGAGATCAGTGGAGAAACAACTAAAGAAATAATGAATGGATGGAGCCAAAGCAAAAACAATACCCAGCTGTGGATGTGACTGGTGATAGAAGAAAGGTCTGATGCTGTAAAGATCAATATTGCCTGGAACCTAGAATGTCAGCTCCATGAATCAAGGCAAACTGGAAGTGATCAAACAAGAGATGGCAAGACTGAATGTTGACATTCTAGGAATCAATAAACTAAAATGGACTGAAATCAGTGAATTTAACTCAGATGACCATTATATCCACTACTGTGGGCATGAATCCCTCAGAAGAAATGGAGTAGCAATCATGGTCAACAAGAGTCTGAAATGCAGTACTTGGATGCAATCACAAAAACAACAGAATGATCTCTGTTCATTTCCAAGGCAAACCGTTCAATATCACAGTAATCCAAGTCTATGCCCAAACCAGTAATGCTGAAGAAGCTGAAGTTGAACGGTTCTATGAAGACCTACAAGACCTAGCACTAACACACAAAAAAGGGGTCCTTTTCATTATAGGGGACTAGAATGCAAAAGTAGGGAGTTAAGAAACACCTGGAGTAATAGGAAAACTTGGCCTTGGAATATGGAATGAAGCAGGGCAAAGACTAATAGAGTTTTGCCAAGAAAATGCACTGGTCATAGCAAAACCCTCTTCCAACAACACAAGAGAAGACTCTACACATGGACATCACCAGATGGTCAACACTGAAATCAGATTGATTATATTCTTTGCAGCCAAAGATGGAGAAGCTCTATACAGTCAGCAAAAACAAGACCAGGAGCTGACTGTGGCTCAGATCATGAACTCCTTATTGCCAAATTCAGACTTAAATTTAAGAAATTAGGAAAAAACACTAGAACATTCAGGTATGACCTAAATCAAACCCCTTCTGATTATACAGTGGAAGTGAGAAATAGATATAAGGGCCTAGATCTGATAGAGTGCCTGATGAACTACGGAATGAGGTTCGTGACATTGTACAGGAGACAGGGATCAAGACCATCCCCATGGAAAAGAAATGCAAAAAAAAGCAAAATGGCTGTCTGGGGAGGCCTTACAAATAGCTGTGAAAAGAAGAGAAGTGAAAAGCAAAGGAGAAAAGGAAAGATATGAGCATCTGAATGCAGAGTTCCAAAAATAGCAAGAAGAGATAAGAAAGACTTCTTCAGTGATCAATGCAAAGAAGAGGAAAACAACAGAATGGGAAAGACTAGAGAGTTCTTCAAGAAAAATAGAAATACCAAGGGAACATTTCATGCAAAGATGGGCTCGATAAAGGACAGAAATGGTATGGACTTAACAGAAGCAGAACATATTAAGAAGAAGTGGCAAGAATACACAGAAAAACTGTACAAAAAAGAGCTTCACAACCCAGATCATCACAATGGTGTGATCACTCAGCTAGAGCCAGATATCCTGGAATGTGAAGTCAAGTGAGCCTTAGAAAGCATCACTATAAACAAAGCTAGTGGAGGTGATGGAATATCAGTTGAGCTGTTTCAAATCCTGAAAGATGATGCTGTGAAAGGGCTGCACTCAATATGCCAGCAAATTTGGAAAACTCAGCAGTGGCCACAGGACTGGAAATCGTCAGTTTTGCTTCCAATCCCAAAGAAAGGCAATGCCAAAGAATGCTCAAACTACCGCACAATTGCACTCATCTCACACGCAGTAAATTAATGCTCAAAATTATCCAAGCCAGGCTTTAGCAATATGTGAACGGTGAACTTCCAGATGTTCAAGCTGGTTTTAAAAAAGGCAGAGGAATCAGAGATCCAATTGCCAACATCCGCTGGATCATGGAAAAAGCAAGAGAGTTCCAGAAAAACACCTATGTCTGCTTTAATGACTATGCCAAAGCCTTTGACTGTGTGGGTCACAATAAACTGTGGAAAATTCTGAGAGAGATGGGAATACCAGACCACCTGACCTGCCTCTTGAGAAACCTATATGCAAATGAGGAAGCAACAGTTAGAACTGGACATGGAACAGCAGACTGTTTCCAAATAGGAAAAGGAGTCCGTCGAGACTGTATATTGTCACCCTGCTTATTTAACTTATATGCAGGGTACATCATGGGAAATGTTGGGCTGGAAGAAGCACAAGCTGGAATCAAGATTGCTGGGAGAAATATCAATAACCTCAGATATGCAGATGACAACACCCTTATGTCAGAAAGTGAAGAGGAACTAAAGAGCCTCTTGATGAAAGTGAAAGAAGAGAGTGAAAAAGTTGGCTTATAGCTCAACATTCAGAAAACGAAGATCATGGCATCTGGTCCCTTCACTTCATGGGAAATAGATGGGGAAACAGTGTCAGACTTTTTTTTTTTTTTTTTTGCCTCCAAAATCACTGGAGATGGTGACTGCAGCCATGAAATTAAAAGACACTAAGTCCTTGCAAGAAAAGTTATGACCAACCTAGATAGCATATTCAAAAGCAGAGACATTACTTTGCCAACTAAGGTCCATCTAGTCAAGGGCATGGTTTTACCAGTGGTCATGTATGTATGTGAGAGTTGGAATGTGAAGAAAGCTGAGTGTCAAAGAATTGATGCTTTCGAACTGTGGTGTTGGAGAAGACTCTTGAGAGTCCCTTGGACTGCAAGGAGATCCAACCAGTCCATTCTGAAGGAGATCAGCCCTGGGATTTCTTTGGAAGGAATGATACTGAAGCTGAAACTCCAGTACTTTGGCCACCTCATGGGAAGAGTTGACTCATTGGAAAAGACTCTGATGCTGGGAGCAATTGGGGGCAGGAGGAGAAGGGGATGACAGAGGATGAGATCGCTGGATGGCCTCACTGACTCAATGGACATGAATCTGAGTGAACTCTGGGAGTTAGTCATGGACAGGGAGGCCTGGCGTGCTGTGATTCATGGGGTCACAAAGAGTCAGACACGCCTGAGTGACTGAACTGAACTTAATTTATTCTGCAGGTTAAAATTCAAGACTATAAATATTTTGTTTCTTAATTTGCTTTGTGTTTAGCCATTAGTTTCTTTTCTGCTTGTTGCCTATATTTTGTTTTGCTCTTTTAAATTTAAGTATTTATTTTCGAACAATTATAGGTTCATCCACTCAATAGTATGAAATAATATAGAGAAATCCCATGGATCCCTCACCCAGTTAATGCCAATGGTAGCATCTTGGAAAAAATATATTACAGTGTTATAACTAGGATATTGACATTGACTTTTTTCAGGTTTATGTGTTCTTATTTCAATGACTATATATCTGTCTGTTTGTGTACTTTAATTCCATAACATTTTCTCACATGTGTAGGTTTTTATATTGAGAGTAAAGATACAAGACAATTATATAATCATTACATTTTCATACATTGCCCTTTTAAGACCTCTCCTGTACATCCTCTGTAATGCATATCTACCACTTCTCTGTTTCTATAATTCTGCCATTTCAAGGATGTTAAATAAATAGAATCAAACAGTATGATTTATTTATCTCACCATGCTGCTGCTTATTTACTCACCATGTTTTAAGTTGCTTCAGTCATGTCCGACTCTGTGCAACCCCATAGACAGCAGCCCACCAGGCTCCTCTGTCTCTGGGATTCTTCAGGAAAGAATACTGGAGTTGATTGCCATTTCCTTCTCCAATGCATGCATGCATGCATGCTAAGTTGCTTCAGTCATGTCCAACTCTGTGTGACCCTATGGACAGCAGCCCACCAGGCTCCTCCATCTTCAGGATTCTTTAAGCAAAAATACTGGAGTGTGTTGCCATTTCATTCTCCATATCTCACCATAGTTTCATGGCTATTCATCTAAGTTGATATATGCATTAGTAATAATCCCTGCCCCTTTTTGTTGAAAAGTGTTCTGTGGTATATTAGCCAGAGTTCTTAGTGAACCTATATCAATAATTTCACCTTGATTCAAATTTATGTTCCTTCCACAGTTATCTCAAACTGCTAGCGTCTATCCCTATACATGTTCCCCAGACATCTGTCTGTAGAAATTAGAAAACTCACATACTTCTTTGGGAGTATAGTGCACTTCTTCATGAGTCACACTTTATAGTTCACCCTTAGAGACCTGGTAGGAGTTTAGTTATCAATCTAGAAGCAAAAAGCAATGTTAATGATAGGTCCTAAGGAGACACAGCATTGTCTTGCATGCTAACTGCTTTTGGATAGCCATTAAAGTTTGTTCAGGTGATTCAGGGTTAATCCTATCAGAAGGGGATGAAAAGGATGCTACCTCTGGGGATAGAGAGGCCTTTTCCATTGGCAAAGAAGACATTAGTATTGAGAGCCTCAGTGTCTCCAGCTTCATCACAGACTTCCCATACATTCTTATCCCACCTCCCAGGATCTTACTCCTCCCAGATCAATGCCCTCACTTTAACAGTAGACAACCTGTGAGGCTGGGAGTTCAATTTCCCTTTTGATTCAGCCAGTCATAGGGTGAGTTTCTGCAGTTGATTTTTCAGCAATCTCAGACCTGCAGCTGAAGGAGATATGTGTCTTCTTCAGGGCACATACAGAGATTTCAAGTAATTTATACAGCACATAAGCTAAGAATTTAAATTCCCAGTTCATCCTCTTCTTTCCTCACATTATCTAGCAACATTAGGAGAAAATGGCAGTCATTACATCCATTAGTTTAAGAAAAATGTCCAAAAGTATCATATACACAGTTATGCAGATCCTTTTGTAATTTATAAGTGGTTGATTAGGAGTATTCAAAGGTGATATTTTGCACGCCTCCATTGCTAGAATATATCATAGACTATCAATATTTTCTTAACTGCTGGAAATTGTTATTATCATCTTATATTTAATGAAATTAAAATGACAATTCCAGAACTGCAGAACCAATTTAGGGAGCTCATTCTTAAAACTATCTTCCTCTGGAACACTCTTCATACTAAAATGTATATTAGTCAAAGCTCACCAGAGAAGCAAAAACAATATGACATACTTACTTATTACATACTTATTTATTATAAGGGATTGGCTAATGCAGTTAAAGGAGTTAAAAAGTATCAAAATGTGAAGTCCACAAGCTCATCCAAGTTTGAAGACCTATAAACTCGGAGGCCTAATGACATAGTTCCAGTCTAAAGCCCTGTGTCCTGGAGACCCAGGAAGAGTCAATGTTTCTGTCTAATTCCAAAGGCAGGGAAAAATCAGTATTATATCTCAAAGACAGTCAAGCAAGAAGAATTGTCCCTTACTTGTGGGAAGGGGAGACTTTTTATTTTATTCAGGTTTTCAATTGGTAGGATGGTGCTCAACCACATTAGAGTGGGCAACCTGCTTTAGTTAATCTGTTTATTGAATTCTTAATCTCATTCAGAAACATCTTTATTTAAACTCAGAATAAGGTTTGACCAAACAAAATCAACATTTTTGGTTTTCTTATTTTATTTTAAAATTTTTTTTATTTATTTGTCTCAGTTGAAGGGTAATTACTTGGCAGTATTGTAGAGGTTTTTGCCATACATTGACATGAATCAGCCATGGGTGTACATGTGTTCCCTGTCCTGAAACCCCCTTCCACCTCCTCCCAACTCCATCCCTCAGGGTCATCCCAGTGTGCCAGCTCTGATCACCCTGTCTCATGCATCGGTTCTAGACTGGTGATCTGTTTCACATATGATAATATACAAGTTTCAGTGCTATTCTCTCAAATCATCCCACCTTCACCTTCTCCCACAGAGTCCAAAAGACTGTTCTTTACATCTGTGGCTCTTTTGCTGTCTTGCATATAGGGTCATCATTACCATCTTTCTAAATTCCAAAAATATGTGTTAGTATACTGTATTGATGTTTTTCTTTCTGACTTACTTTAATCTGTATAATAGACTCCAGTTTCATCCACCTCATTAGAACTGATTCAAATGTATGCTTTTAAATGGCTAAGTAATATTCCATTGTGTATAAGTACCACAGCTTTCTTATCCATTCACTTGCCATGGACATCTAGGTTGCTTCCATGTGCTAGCTATTGTAAACAGTGCTGAAATGAACCTTGGGGTACACATGTCTCTTTCAATTCTGGTTTCCTCAGTGCCTATGCCCAGAAGTGGGATTGCTGGATCATATGGCACTTCTGCTGCTACTGCTACTGCTAAGTCGCTTCAGTCGTGTCTGACTCTGTGCGACCACATAGACAGTAGCCCACCAGGCTCCCCCATCCCTGGGATTCTCCAGGCAAGAACACTGGAGTGGGTTGCCATTTCCTTCTCCAATGCATGAAAGTGAGAAGTGAAAGTGAAGTCGCTCAGTCGTGTCCGACTCTTAGCGACCCCATGGACTGCAGTCTACCAGGTTTCTCTGCCCATGGGATTTTCCAGGCAAGAGTACTGGGGTGAGGTGCCACTGCCTTCTCCTTCCAGTTTTTTAAGGAATCTCCACACTGTTCTCCATAGTGGCTGTACTAGTTTGCATTCCCACCAACAGTGTAAGAGCGTTCCCTTTTCTCCACACCCTCTCCAGCATTTATTGCTTATAAACTTTTGAATAGCAGCCATTGTGACTGGCATGAAATGGTACCTCATTGTGGTTTTGATTTGCATTTCTCTGAAATGAGTGATGTTGAGCATCTTTTCATGTGTTTGTTAGCCATCTGTATGTCTTCTTTAAGAACTGTCTGTTTAGTTCTTTGGCCCATTTTTTGATTGGGTCGTTTATTTTTCTGGAGTTGAGCTGCAGGAGCTGCTTGTATATTTTTTAGATAAATTCTTTGTCAGTTGCTTCATTTACTATTATCTTTTCCCATTCTGAAGGCTGTCTTTTCATCTTGCTTATAGTTTGTTCATTGTGCAAAAGCTTTTAAGTTTAATTAGGTCCCATTTGTTTATTTTTGCTTTTATTTCCATTATTCTGGGAGGTGGATCATAGAGGATCCTGCTGTGATTTATGTCAGAGAGTGTTTTTCCTATGTTTTCCTCTAGGACGTTTATAATTTCTGGTCCTACATTTAGATCTTTAATCCATTTTGAGTTTATTTTTGTGTATGGTGTGAGAAAGTGTTCTAGTTTCATTATTTTACAACTGGTTGACTAGTTTTCCCAGCACCACTTGTTAAAGAGATTATCTTTTCTCAATTGTATATTCTTGCCTCCTTTGTCAAAGATAAGGTGTCCATAGGTGCATGGATTTATCTCTGGGCTTTCTATTTTGTTCCATTGATCTATGTTTCTGTCTTTGTGCCAGTACCATACTGTCTTGGTGACTGTAGCTTTGTAGTAGAGCCTGAAGTCAGGCAGGTTGATTCCTCCAGTTCCATTCTTCTTTCTCAAGATTGCTTTGGCTAGTCGAGGTTTTTTGTATTTCCGTACAAATTGTGAAATTATTTCTTCCAGCTCTGTGAAATATACTGTTGGTAGCTTGATAGGGATTGCACTGAATCTAGAGATTGCTTTGGGTATTATGCTCATTTTCACTATATTGATTCTTCCGATCCATGAACATGGTATATTTCTCCATCTGTTTGTGTCATCTTTGATTTTTTTCATCAGTGTTTTATGTTTTCTATATATAGGTCTTTTGTTTCTTTAGATAGATTTATTCCTAAGTATTTTATTTTTTCCATCACAATGGTGAATGCAAGTGTTTCCAATATTTCTCCATCTGTTTGTGTCATCTTTGATTTTTTTCATCAGTGTTTTATGTTTTCTATATATAGGTCTTTTGTTTCTTTAGATAGATTTATTCCTAAGTATTTTATTTTTTCCATCACAATGGTGAATGCAAGTGTTTCCTTAATTTCTCTTTCTGTTTTCTCCTTGTTAGTGTATAGGAATGCAAGGGATTTCTCTGTGTTAATTTTATATCCTGCAACATTGCTATAGTCATTGATTAGCTCTAATAATTTTCTGGTGGAGTCTTTAGGGTTTTCTATGTAGAGGATTATGTCATCAGCAAACAGTGAGAGTTTTACTTCTTCTTTTCCAATCTGGATTCCTTTTATTTCTTTTTCTTCTCTGATTGCTGTGGCTAAAACTTCCAAAACTATGTTGAATGGTAGTGGTGAGAGTGGGCACCCTTACCTTGTTCCTGACTTTAAGGGAAATGCTTTTGATTTTTCACCATTGAGGATAATGTTTGCTGTGGGTTTATCATATATGGCTTTTATTATGTTGAGTTATGTTCCTTCTATTCCCGCATTCTGGAAGGTTTTTATCAAAAATTGATGTTGAATTTTTTCACAGGATTTCTCTGCATCTATTGAGATAATCATATGGGTTTTATCTTTCAATTTGTTAATGTCTTGTATCACATAGATTGATTTGCAATATTGAAGAATCCTTGCATCCCTGGGATAAAGCCCACTTGGTCATGATGTATGATCTTTTAAAAATGTTGTTGGATTGTGTTTGCTAGAATTTTGTTAAGGATTTTTGCATCTATGTTCATCAGTGATATTGGCCTGTAGTTTTCTTTTTATGTGGTATCTTTGGTTTTGGTATTAGGGTGATGGTGGCCTTATAGAATGAGTTTGGAAGTTTACTTTCCTCTGCAATTTTCTGGAAGAGTTTTTGTAGGATAAGTGTTAGCTCTTCTAATTTTTGGTAGAATTCAGCTGTGAAACCATCTGGTCCTGGACTTTTGTTTGCTTGAGGATTTCTGGTTACAGTTTTGATTTCAATGCTTGTGATGGGTCTGTTAAAATTTTCTGTTTCTTCCTGGTTCAGTTTTGAAAAGTTATACTTTTCTAAGAATTTATCAATTTCTTCCAAGTTGTTGATCTTATTTGCATATAGTTGCTGATAGTAGACTCTTATGATCCTTTGTACGTCAGTGTTGTCTGTTGTGATTTCTTCATTTTCCTTCCTAATTTTATTTATTTGATTCTTCTTTTTTTTTTGATGAGTCTTGTTAATGGTTTGTCTATTTAATTTATTTTCTCAAAGAACCAGCTTTTACCTTTGCTGATTTTTGCTATGGTCTTGTTTCTTTTTCATTAATTTCTGCCCTAATTTTTATGATTTATTTCCTTCTACTAACCCTGGGGTTCTTCATTTCTTCTTTTTCTAGTTGCTTTAGGTGTAGAGTTAGGTTATTTATTTTATTTCTCTCCTGTTTCTTGATGTAAGCTTGTATTGCTATGAATCTCAGCTTAGCACTGCTTTTACTGTATCCTAGGTTTTGAGTTGTTGTGTTTTCATCTTCATTTGTTTCTATGCATATTTTGCTTTCTTTTTTGATTTCTTCTGTGATTTATTGGTTATTCAGAAGTGTGTTGTTTAGCCTCCATATGTTTGTATTGTTAATAGTTTTTTTTTTTTTAATCTGTAGTTGACGTCTAATCTTACCAACTGTGATCAGAAGAGATGCCTAGGATTATTTCAGTTTTTTTTTTTTTTTAATATACAAAGGCTATTATGGCCCAGGATGTGATCTGTCCTGGAGAAGGTTCTGTGTGTGCTTGAAAAAAAGGTGACATTCATTGTTTTAGGATGAAATGTCCTATAGACATCAATTAGGTGTAACTGTCCCATTGTATCATTTAAATTTTCTGTTTCCATGCTAATTTTCTGTTTGGTGATCTATCCACAGGTGTGAGTGGGATTAAAGTCTCACACTATTATTGTGTTATTATTAATTTCACCTTTCATACTTGTTAGCATTTGCCTTACATGTTGGGCACATATATATTTATAATTGTTATGTCTTTTTCTTGGATTGATCCTTTGATCATTATGTAGTGTTCTTCTTTGTCTCTTTTCACAACCTTTATTTCAAAGTCTATTTTATCTGATATGAGTATTGCTACTTCTGCTTTCTTTTTGTCTCAGTTTGAGTGAAATATCTTTTTTCCAGCCCTTCACTTTTCTGTATGTGTCCCGTGTTTTGAGGTGGATCTCTTCTAAACAGTATATATAGTTATCTTGTTTTTGTATCCATTCAACCAGTCTTTGTCCTTTGGTTGGGGCATTCAACCCATTTACATTTAAGGTAATGATAGATAAGTATCAATAACCTCAGATATGCAGATGACACCACCCTTATGGCAGAACGTGAAGAGGAACTAAAAAGCCTCTTGATGAAAGAGAAAGAGGAGAGTGAAAAAGTTGGCTTAAAGCTCAACATTCAGAAAACGAAGATCATGGCATCTGGTCCCATCACTTCATGGGAAATAGATAGGGAAACAGTGGAAACAGTGTCAGACTTTATCTTTTGGGGCTCCAAAATCACTACAGATGGTGACTGCAGCCATGAAATTAAAAGATGCTTGCTCCTTGGAAGAAAAGTTATGACCAACCTAGATAGCATATTCAAAAGCAGAGACATTAGTTTGCCAACAAAGGTCCGTCTAGTCAAGGCTATGGTTTTTCCTGTGGTCATGTATGGATGTGAGATTTGGACTGTGAAGAAGGCTGAGGGTCAAAGAATTGATGCTTTTGAACTGTGGTGTTGGACAAGACTCTTGAGAGTCCCTTGGACTGCAAGGAGATCCAACCAGTCCATTCTGAAGGAGATCAGCCCTGGGATTTCTTTGAAGGGAATGATGCTGAAGCTGAATCTCCAGTACTTTGGCCCCCTCATGCGAAGAGCTGACTCACTGGAAAAGACTCTGATGCTGGGAGGAATTGAGGGCAGGAGGAGAAGGGGACGACAGAGGATGAGATGGCTGGATGGCATCACTGACTTGATGGATGTGAGTCTGACTGAACTCCGCAACTTGGTGATGGACAGCGAGGCCTGTTGTGCTGTGATTCATGGCGGCACAAACAGTCGGACACGAGTGAGTGACTGAACTGAACTGATTATTCTGTTGTCATTTGCTTTGTTGTTTTGAGTTTGAGTTTATACACCTTTTCTCTGTTTCCTTTCTAGAAAAGATCCTTTGCTGCTGCTAAGTCGCTTCAGTCGTGTCCAACTCTGTGTGACCCCGTAGATGGCAGCCCACAAGGCTTCCCCATCCCTGGGATTCTCCAGGCAAGAACACTGGAGTGAGTTGTCATTTCCTTCTCCAATGCATGAAAGTGAAAAGTGAAAGTGAACTCACTCAGTCATGTCCAACTCTTCGCGATCCCATGGACTGCAGCCTACCAGGCTCCTCCATCCATGGGATTTTCCAGGCAAGAGTACTGGAGTGGGGTGCCATTGCCTTCTCCTTTAGCATTTGTTAAAGACTGGTTTGGTGGTGCTGAATTCTCTCAGCTTTTGCTTGTCTGTAAAGCTTTTGATTTCTCCTTCATACTTGAATGAGGTCCTTGCTGGTATAGTAATCTGGGTTTAGGTTATTCTTTTTCATCACCTAAAGTATGTCCTGCCATTCCCTTCTGGCCTGAAGTGTTTCTGTGGAAAGATCTGCTGTTATCCTTATTGGAATCCCCTTGTGTGTTACTTGTTATTTTCCCCTTGCTGCTTTTAATATTTGTTCTTTTTCTTTGATCTTCATTAATTTGATTAATATGTTTCTTGGGGTGTTTTGCCTTGGGTTATCCTGTTTGAGACTCTCTAGGTTTCTTGGACTTGGGTGGCTATTTCTTACCCCATTTTATGGAATTTTTCAACTATTATCTCTTCAAGTATTTTCTCATGGACATTCTTTTTGTCTTCTTCTTCTGAGAGTCCTATGATTTGAATGTTGGGGTGCTTGGAATTGTCCTAGAGGTCTCTGAGGTTGTCCTCATTTCTTTTAATTCTTTTTTCTCTTTTCCTCTCTGCTTCATTTATTTCCACCATTCTGTCTTCCACCTCACTTATCCTATCTTCTGCCTCAGTTATTCTACTGTTGATTCCCTCCAGAGTGTTTTTGATCTCAGCAACATAATTCATTATTGATCGACTCTTTTTTATTTCTTCTAGGTCCTTGTTAAACATTTCTTGCGTCTTCTCAATCCTTGTCTCCAGGCTGTTTATCTGTAACTCCATTTTGTTTTCACGATTTTGGATCATGTTTTAAAATCATTATTCTGAATTCTTTTTCAGGTAGACTGCCTATCTCTTCCTCTTTTATTTGGTTTGGTGGACATTGATCATGTTCCTTTACCTGCTGAATATTCCTCTGCCTTTTCATCTTACTTAGATTGCTGTGTTTGGGGTGGCCTTTCTGTATGCTGGAATATGTATCTTTATTGTGGAGGTTCCTCCTTGTTGGTGAGTTTGGATGGGCGGCTTGTTTTCTTGGTTAGGGAAGCTTGCATTGGTATTCTGGTGGGTGGAGCAGTATCTCTTCTCTCTGGAGTGCAATGAAGTGTCCAGTAGTGACTTTTGAGGTATCTATGGGTTTGGTGTCACTTTTGGCTGCCTGTATTTAATGCTTAGGTTTATGTTCCTGCATTGTTGGAGAATTAGCTTGGTATGTCCTGCTCTGAAACTTGTTGGCTCTTGGGTGGAGCTTGGTTTCAGTGTAGGTATGGAGGCTTTTGAATGAGTTCTTACTGATTAATGTTCACTGGAGTCAGGAGATTTCTGGAGTTCTCTAGTTTTGTATTTAAGCCTCTTGCCTCTGGTTTTCAGTCTTATCCTTACAGTAGCCTCAAGACTTCTCCATCAATACTGCACCAATAATAAAACATATAGATTAATGGAAAAATTATTCTCCATAGTGAGGGACACCCAGAGAAGTTTGCAGAGTTACCTGGAGAAGAGAAGAGGGAGGAGGGAAATAGAGGTGACCAGGAAGAGAAGAGGGGCGATCAAAAGGGGAGAAAGCAATTTAGCCAGTAGTCAATTCTCTATGTGCTCTCCACAGTCTGGAACACCCAGAGAGGTTCATGGTGTTCCATAAAGAAGAGAAGAGGGACAAAGGAGATAGAGTGACCAGGAGAGGAAGAGAAGAGTGGAAATCAAAAGAAGAGAGATAGATCTGACCAGCAATCATTTCCCTGTGTTCTCCACAGCCTGAAATACCCGAAGAGATTCATAGAGTTAGGTAGAGAAGAGAAGAGGGAGGGAGGAAACAGAGGTGACCTGGGGGATAAAAAGGAGAGTCAAAAGGGGGAGAGGACAATCAAGCCAGTAATCATGCTCCTAAGTAAAAATGAGTACTGAAGATTTGATTCTTAAAGGTGCAAAATTGATAACAAATACCAAAAAACAAAGATTAAAAATCTAGAATTTAGACTTTCAAAAATACAATATTAAATAAAACAAAATCACAATATTTATAAAAATATGCAGAAAGTTTTCTTTAAAAAATAGGGTCTTTTTTTGCAAGGTAATATTAGGTTGCAAAAATGAAAATAAAATTAGTAATAAAGAACTTAAAAAGAAATTTAAAATATGGTAATAGTAAAATATATCTCGGAATTTCTCTGGAGATTTTGAGGGCATGTGGGGTCAGTTCAGTTTCAGATATATCCTTGTCTCAGCTTATACTCCTTCTCAAGGTCTGTAGGCCCCTTCCAATATAGTTGGTGATAACTATAGGGTTTTAATCTATTGCACTTGTCACTTCCAAAGCAGTTCCCTCTTCTTTGTTTATTTTAGCTTCCTCTGTTTGCAAGTCTCTTCAGTGTCTAATTTCCACCCTGACAGAAGGGGGCAAGGGTGGTCACTTATTTAGGCTCATTTTTTCAGTCGTGCTGCGGGGAGGGAGGAACTCTGCAAACTAATATCACTGGCCTGTGTGGGGAGTGTTCCCAGTGTCTCAGCCACACTGGGTTTTCCCCAACTCACGGTGTGTGCTTTCCCTGTCTACACTGCTCAGGCTCCAGGTTGCTCTCAGGGGAGCTGTCTAAAGCGGGCCCTGGGTTGCATGCACTTCCCAGGTCTAGGCTACTCAGGTTCAGGTCCTCAGGTACTCCCCAAAGGCACAGACCCGGTTGGGCCTGCATTGTGTGCCCTTCCCAGGTCCAAGCAGCTCAGTTGATCAGGTGCTTGGTGAGCTCACTCTCTCTAGGTGGGTGGTGAGTTATCACCTCCCTGGTCCAAGCCACTTGATTTCTTGGGTGCACAGCAGAACACCGTCTCAGGTATGCCATGTATCTCCTCTGGGGAGCTGATCTCTGGCTGTGGCCCTCCTGGCAGATGTCAACCATCCAGTATCCCAGGAAGACTTGGTTAGCAACTGGGAGCCTGCTCGCAATTTGGTGAAGGAAGCCATCTCTGGGGCCAAGATTGCCCCTTACCTTCCAGCTCTGGCTGTCGCCCGCCTGCCTCCCTGCCTCTGGTGGGGGATGGGCTGGGCTTCAGCTGGCTATCTCTCCTCTGGTATTCACTCAGTCCTTTGTTCTGTGAGCAGGCCTGGCAGTCCTTAGGTTAGAGCTTTTCCTGGTAAAGTGCTGTCTATCTTTCTCTCTCTCTCTCTTTCTTTTTTTTTCTGTCTCTCTGGCTATCCCACAGTTTGGGTTGCATCTCATGTTAGCTCCCTCAGATTGTCCTCAGGGCTTCAGGCCCAGTCCCTACCCTAAGCAATGCAGCCTGTGCCTCCCTGTTCAGCCTCCGCTTGCTGATGATGGACGCAAGTCTGGTCTACTTCTCTGCTGGGAGTTGTGGTTAGGAATGTAATCTGTGGGCTTTTATTTTTTTCCTCCCTGTTGTGCTACCCTCTGAGATTCCAAAACTTCCCACAGACCCGCTGGTGGGAGGGTTTCTTGATGTTCAGAAACTTCTCTGCCTTCACGACTCCCTCCCCTGGACAGGTCTCTGTTCCTAACTCTTTTGTCTCTCTTTTTCTTTTATGTTTTGTCCTACTTCCTTTCAAAGAAAATGGGCTGCTTTTCTGGGTGCCTGGTGTCCTCCACCAGCATCCAGAAGTTGTTTTGTGGAATTTGCTCAGCGTTCAAATGATCTTTCAATGAATTTGTGGGGAAGGAAGTGGTCTCCCCATCTTATTCCTCCACCATCTTAGGACTGCCCCCGATTATTTTTTTGATTGAGCTATTCTCATAACTATTTACTGGAGTCTAATTCTGGTTTTAATTTGCATTCTCTTTTACCAATGATATTAAAAGTCTTTTCATGTGCTTATTTGCCACCTGTAAATCTTTTTTGGTAGAATATGTTTTCATGCCTTCTGCCATTTTCTAATTAGTTCTTTTGCTTACTGTTTATGCCATTCTTTATATATTCTGATTATTAAATAATAATTCCTTTATTGAATATGTGATTTTAAAATAATGCTCCCAGTATTCAGCTTGTCTTTTTATCTTCTGTACAGATGCTTTCACAGAGGAAAATTAATAAATCTTGATGAGTTCCAAGGTATCATTTTTTCCCTTTTAAAGGCCATATTTTTGCTGTCAAATCTAAGAAGTCTTAACAAAGCTCTAGTTCCCTGAGATATTTCTCCTATGCTTTTTACTAAAAGTATTTTTATTTCAGCCAATCGATGGCCATAATCATTTTGCTAAAAAGGTCATCCTTTATTCACTTATGCATTTTTCCTTTATTTCCAAAATTGGTTGAACATATTTTTGTGGGTAAATTTCTGGTTTTTATTATCTCATGTATTTATGTTTTATTCCTCTATAATATACCACACTGTTTTAATTTCTGTAGCTATACAGTAAGCCTTAATATTGGGGAGAGTTATTCCTCTCATATTGTTCTTTATCAAGATTATTTTAGTTATTCTAGCTTCCTATATAAATTTTAGATTAGTTTGTCTATATCTACAAAGGCCCTGCTAAATTTTGATAGTTTCTTAATTAAATGTATTATTTGGAGCGAATTCACATGTTCCAATCTAATAATGTGGTATGTTAGTCATATTATTTTAGTATTCTTTGGTTTATTTATTGTGTGTTCAGTGGCTCAGTTGTATCCAACTCTGAAGTCCCATTGGTTGTAGCCCACCAGGCTCATCTCTCCATGGGATTTCCCAGGCAACAATAATGGAGAGGGTTGCTATTTCCTGTTCCAGGGGATCTCCCTGACCCAGGGACGGAAACTGTGTCTCTTGCATTCCCTGCATTGTCAGGCAGATTCTTTACCACTAGTGCCACATAGGAAGGCCAGTTTTTTATTATCAGTTTACAATTTTTAGCATGTATATTCTTTGCATGTTTTGCGTTGTTTAAAACTATTAAATTGCTTCTGGAAATTATAAATAATATAATATTTTAAATTCTTATTTGTATATGCTAACTGTGGCTACATGGAAGTGCAATTGATTTTTGCTTGTTGATCTTGTATCTTGTTACATTGCTGTATTCACTTATTAGTTCTAAGAACTTTTCATAATTTATTTGAGATTTTCTACATAGATAATCATGTCGAATACAAACATAATAGTTTTGTTTCTTTGCAATCTGTGTGCCTTTCATTTATTTTTCATACTGTATTGCTGTGGCTAGATAAAAGTGGTGAAAGGGCGTGATTGGCAGTGGTGGCACAGCTATTTCTTCCATACATGCATCAAGTGTTGAGATAAGAACATTAAGAATTCTATTTAACCTGTAGTTGCTGCTAAGAAAATAAAGATGCAGACTCAAAATCAGTGGTTTATACATTCTTCATGCAATAGCAATGCACTGGAGGGGAGTCTCAAGCTGTGTTAATCAGTGACTTGGTAAAGACTGAGAAGGCTGCAACAAATTTGCAGATGATTCACAACTGCTTAGCTTAGACAATGTGATGAAAATACATCATTTATAGGTTGAAAAGTCTAAAATAAATAATAGAAACAGTGATAGTTAGTATGCTTCACAAGAATACCAACTAGCAACCAAAAAGGTATGTATAGAATGAAATGCCTCAAAATCATAAAGGCCCTGTATGACAAGGCAACAGCTAACATCATACTCAGTGCTCCTCTGTCATGGGATTCTCCAGGGAATAATACTGGATAGGTAGCCATTCCCTTCTACAGCAGCACTTCCCAACCCAGGGATCGAACCTGAGTCTCCCACATTGCAGGCAGATTCTTTACCATCTGAGCTACTAGAGAAGCCCCAAAATATTGAAATATTTCCCTCAAAGATCAGAAATAAGATAAGAGTGCCCACTCTTACTACTTCTATTTAACACAGTACTGAAATTCCTACTCAGGATAATGACACAAGAAAAAGAAATACAAGGCATCCAAATTGAAAAGTTAGAAGTAAAATTGTCTCTATTTGTAGATGATGTGATACTATATTGAGAAAATTCTAAAGACACCACCAAAACAATTTAAATTAAACAAATTCAATAAAATTTCATGATACAAAATTAATATACAAAAATCAATTTCATTTCTATATGGTAATGATGGACTATCTGAAAAAGAAAAAAAAAATCCCTTCAAAGGTGAAGAAATAATTTGGAATAAAATTAACCAAGCAGGTGAAAAATTTATACACTGAGAACAAAAGACTTTTATAAAAGAAGCTGAAGACACAAATAAATGGAAAAGTTCATGTGTTCATGGATCACAAAAATTCATATTAATAAAATATCCTTTAAACTCAAACCATGTGTATGTTCAATGAAACCTTATCAAAATTTCTGTGGTTGAATAAGTATCATGTGATCATGGTATATATTTCTTTTCTCCATTGAGGAATTCAATTAAATGATTTTTTTGAACATTTTTGAAATAAATGGTGTAAGAGATATTGATTTGTATTTTTATATTTTTGTATTGTTTGTGTCATTTTGCTATTGGAGTAATACTGGTTTCATAAAATGAGCCAGAAAGTTTCCTCTTCTATACTCTGGGATAGATTATGTAAAATTGGTGCTGATTTTTCCTTCAGATGTTTAGCAGAATTCTCTATAGAAACTGTCTGAGTCTCTAGATTTCATTTACATGATACACTTAGTTTTTAACTCAAAATTATGAATGATAATAGGACTACTCATATTATAAAATTCATCTTGGTTGTATTTTGACAGTTTGATATGTTGGGATAATTGGTTTATTTCATCTAAGTTGTTGAATTTATGAACACATTGCTGTTCACAATATTCACTTATACTTTTAATGAATAACATCTATCATGATATCTTCTATTTAATTCTTGATATTGATGTTTTTTGTCTTTTTTGTGAATTTTTTTTCAGTTTTTCTGCAGGTTTATTATTTTATTAATTTTTACAACTTACATTTTGTTTTATTGATTTCCCCTATTATTTTCCTAATTTGAATATCATTGATTTTTACTCTAATCTTTATTTCTCCCTTTTGGTTGTATTGGGTTAATGTTCCCCTTCTTATTCTAGTGTTTTGAGGAAGATTACTGATTTGAAGACCTTCCCCTTTTAATATAAGCATTTAATGCTAAAAAGAATTCCCTGTTACCACTGCTTTAGCTGTATCCCACATATTTTAATATTTTATATTTTCATATGCATTTAATTCTGTATATTTATTTTTACTTTCATTTGATTCTTGCTCCTTGACCTATAAATAATTAAAAAATATTAATTTCCAAGTGTTTCATGATTTTCCAGTGCCCTTCTGCTATTGATTTCCTATTGGATTTCTTTATGCCAGAGAACATTTTGTATAATTTAATACACACACACACACACACACACACACACACAGACACAGTATGGTTTATATTTGTGAATGTTCCATGGGCATGACAAAAGTTTAATTATCTGTTCTTGTTGGATAGAGTGCTCTATATTTCAATTATATCATGTTGGTTGATGCCATTTTTCATATCTTCTATAACTTTGTGTGGTAAGTTAGAGAATTTCAGAGTAGATCAGGATGGAGATACAACCATGAGCAGCAGTGGCACATAGGAAGATTTATTAGGCAATACTTGGACAAGGTTCAACAAGAAACTACTTAAACAGTGGTACAAGGCGACCATACAGAAGGGAGGTGGTACAAAGGATTTCTCAGGAGAGAACAAAAGATTGGAGAGGGAACTTTTGCTAGTTGATGTCATTCAACTGTAGATAGAACATCTCTGAGCTAGAGACCTGCAAAAGGCAACAATAGTTTGGATTTAAAAAAAAAAAACCAGATATAATGTTTTTCTTATCTATGTTTAGCAGATGTTTTGTGTAAGCCACAAGGATTACAAAGTAGGTAAGCTCTGAAAGGGGCTTCCTTGGTGGCTCAGTGGTAAAAAATCTGCCTGCCAGTGCATGAGATGAGGGCTTGATCTTGAAGGTCTGGAAGATCCCATGGAGAAGGAAATTGACAACCCACACCAGTATTCTTCCCAGGAAAATCTCGTGGATAGAGGAGCCTGGTTGGCTGCAGTCCATGGGGTCACAAACGAGTCGGACATGACTTGACAACTAAAACAACAACAACAAGTTCTAAGTGACTAAAAGTATGTTTATTTAGTTATATTTAAAGCAAGTGGATATGTACAAATTTGAGTCTGGTATTGGTGGACTTTGTGCTATCTTATATAGAGGTAAGCAGCATAGTGGTCATTTTGAGCCAATACACAGAAGACAACTCTTGCCCATTTAACACTTTGCTGATTATCTAACTAGTAGTTTTTTCACTTTCTTTGAGTGTATTTTGAAGTTCCCAACTACAGTTGAGTATTTCTATATTGCTTCTTCAACTCTAAAAATTTTGCTTCATCTATTTTGAGGTTCTTTGGTGCATACACAGAATGATAATCATAGCTTCCTGGTGGATCCAAACCTTCATCTTTATGTAATGTCTCTATCTCTAATAAATTATTTTGTATTGTATTCTAGAGTTTTCAACTGTTATATTAGGGGGCTTTCTGTGGCTCAGTGGTAAAGAATCTGCCTGAAATTCAGGAGCCACAGGAGATGCAGGTTCAATCCCTAGATCAGGAAGATCCCCTGGAGCAGGGCCTGGAAACCGACTCCAGTATTCTTGCTTCAAGAATGCCGTGGACGGAGGAGCCTGATAGGCTATAGTCCATAGGGTCGCAAAGAGTCAGACACGATTGAAGCAACTTAGCACACATGCACTGGGTCATATTTGAATCTTTGTTTTAGCAGGGAGTTTAGGTTTAGAACATGGGTTATTATTTATATGGTGGGCTGTGTTTCCAGTGAAAATTAATCTTTTTGTTGTTAGTCACTAAGTCGTGTCTGACTCTTCTGTGACCACAATGGATTGTAGCCCGCCAGGCTCCTCTGTCCATGGAATTTCCCAGGCAAGAATACTGGAATGGGTTGCCATTTCCTTCTCCAGGGGACCTTCCTAACCCAGGAACTGAACTCACATCTCCTGTATTGGCAGGTGGATTCTTAACCACTGAGCCACCAGGGAAGCCTACTACTCATTGTTACAGAGATTCAATTATATGCAATCCCTATTTGCTTATTATAGTTACATCACTTACTTTCTACTCCACTTCCTTAAATGTTATTATATAATTTGTAAATAATCATTTCTTTTAATTTGTGGGTATTTGAATACCTCCTCATGATCCTGGTTGGTTTTAATATTTTTTATATGTTTAGCATAGGAAGTGTATTTGAAGCATTAATATTGTTGCAAGATTCAGACTTTCTAAAAAGTGCCATTACTCCTAATATCTGCTACACAATTCTAATCCCTTCTTGCCACTTATTTCCCATCTTCCATGTGTAGGTAACCAATTATTTAGTTTCTAGTATCTTTCTTAAACAAATGAGCAGATATATGTTCATTTTTATATCCCCTATTTTTTACACAGAGTAAGATCCTTTTTGAGCTTGGATATTTTCATGTTATGTTCTGGAAATCACTTCATATTAGTTTATAGATTTTTTTCATGGTTAGAAAAACTTTCCCTGCATATAACTTAAAGGATAGCTCACTCGTATTTTCTAGCAGCATTTGTTTTAATTTTTTTACATTTAGATCTCTACTACATTTGGAATTTATACTTGTACATATTATAAGATATGATGTCACTTGTCTCTGAACTATTTATTTAAAAGCCTGTCTGCAGTAATTTGAGATGCGGTAGCTCATGTTGAAGAGCTGGTAAGTAGCTTGTGACTTGAAAACCAATAAACCATATTATCCCAAAATGATGCAGAGTACACAGACACACACACACACACACAGAACTCTAAACTATGTGACCACAGGTGGGAGTAGGAAGTCAGAGTTATAAGTTGTGATCTGGTTAAGTCTAAAATTTGAAGTCTGAGACATGGACCTATGAAGATTTGCTTTGAGGAAGTGACATAGGCAATACATTGAGGGAAAGGGCCCTGGGAATGATTTCATTAATAGCAATATTTTAAAGCCTCCATGAAATTAAAAAGATATATAGTTGTATGAACATTTTTGTGCATTTGGACATCATTGTTGTAAGTTTTTTGAAGTAGAGAACATGAAGAAGAGAGGAAGATATATGATGTAATTTTGCTTTATAGGCTCTGAATTTTTTATTTTATTTCATGAACTTCCATTACATGGCACTTTATGATCATAATAATCATGTAGCTAATGTTCTATAATTCAATTATTGCACTGTTGTGAACATTAACAATCATGTAGTAGATCTGAAGAGCAGTGGTACAGGCAATATTCATATTTCAGTTAGTTACAGCCTATTGCATAATTACTTAAGTTGCCATTTGCACAACACATAACATTGGCATTGAAATGCAACAATTAATTATTTGACTGTGCATAATCTTGGAGATTGTAAGAGGCACTAATGGGAATTTATGGAACAAATGAAGATATATATCTTGCCAGCAATCATCACAAAACAAAAAAAATTAGTGTTTGCAAAATTTTAAGGTAAAATTATTTCTCTTTCTTGACTATATTTACAATTCTGCTGCAATGTGCATATTAACTCTGTATTTCAGAGATGGTTTGTTGTGATCTAGAGTAAAATATCATCCACTCTGACATATGGTTATCATGATAGACCTAGAGGATACTCTTCTTCCTTAATTCATATAATATTTAGCTGGAGAAAGCTATGTTTACTTTAATGAGCTTTTGTTGTTAAAGGAATCTGTTTTTACCACTAAATTTTTTTTTAATTTAAATTAAGATCTTTTAGAAAACATTAAGCTTTAATTGTATTGTGTTGAGAAATGATGTATAGTAAATTTCTGAAGTAAAACTTGAATATATTAACTTTATAATCTACAAAGTTTGTATTTCATTAATACACCTTTTGATGTACTGTTAGGTGTGTATATTTAATTCCAGAAGAAGATAACTTTATTGTCTAGATATTTATTCTGTCCAGTTCAGCTCAGTCACTCAGTCGTGTCCGACTCTTTGTGACTCCGTGAACCGCAGCATGCCAGGGCTCCCTGTCCATCACCAACTCCCAGAGTCCACCCAAACCCATGTCCATCGAGTCGGTAATGCCATCCAACCATCTCATCCTCTGTCGTCCCCTTCTCCTCCTGCCCTCAATCTTTCCCAGCATCAGGGTCTTATCAAATGAGTCAGCTCTTTGCATCAGGTGGCCAAAGTATTGGAGTTTCAGCTTCAGCATCAGTCCTTCCAATGAACACCCAGGACTGATCTCCTTTAGAATGGACTGGTTGGATCTCCTTGCAGTCCAAGGGACTCTCAAGAGTCTTCTCCAATACCACAGTTCAAAAGCATAAAATCTTCTATGCTCAGCTTTCATTATAGTCCAACTCCCACATCCACACATGACCACTGGAAAAACCATAGCTTGACTAGACAAACCTTAGGAAAATATAATAAGTTGCATTGAACCATTATAATCTTATTTTTATATTATATATTTCCAGCTACTAAATGTGGATATATTTGTATAAATGTGTTGAATTACTCTGAAAGTGTAATTATAGTTTTATCCTGAAAAGTGTATAGATAATAAACTTTTCATGAAAGATGGTTTTTCTCTTGTTAGTCCAGAATCAAAAGTAGTCCTGAATAAGTCATAGTTAAAACAAGTTATAATAGAGAATGGTCTATTGGTCACACAATATCACTTGAATGACTGTCTCTTATTAGTATGGATTTTAGTATTATATTTATACTTTTTTATAACACCCAGAGCACCTAACACAATGCAGGGTAAACAGCAGATTCTGATTAAATTCTTATTGATTGATTATGGGATAAATCTGCATTAGATGACTTAAGGTTGTTATAAGGAAGATGAGAATAGTTAAAACACTTTATAAAAGGTCTAAGTGCATCTCAATAAAAAGTATCATATAATAATAATACTCCTGATAGAATGTTAAAGAAAAGTAAAGGTTATTTTTTAATATTTTGTCTTCATGTAATTTGGTGCCTTAATGTTTTTTTTTCAAATATCGGTCCAATAATAATTAGAAAGAACCTATGTATCATATTAAAAAATTAAAGCTGCCATCATAATGGCTCCATTAGTGATCTTATCTGACCTCTTCTATTTTAGTTAACCATAAGGTATTGTGAAAATTGCTTACAATGTGTTTAGAAGGGATCTTATGACACCACTTCAGAGAAAGTTATTTAAATTCATATGTAACCATGGTTCATTACTCATTGAGACATATACCTTCTCACCCATTTTGGAATCCTCTGGAAATAAGGATAATTGAAAGATTGACATAGCAGGCTGTTTACAAATAAATTTGCATTTATTTATTTAATTAATTTTAATTTTTACTTTATTTTACTTTACAATACTGTATTGGTTTTGCCATACATTGGCATGAATCCACCACGGGTGTACATGAGTTCACAATCCTGAACACCCTCCCACCTCCCACCCCATATCATCTCTCTGGATCATTTCCATGTACCAGCCCCAAGCATCCTGTATCCTGTATCGGACATAGACTGGGGATTCTTTTCTTACATGATAGTATACACATTTCAATGCCATTCTCCCAAATCATCCCACCCTCTCCCTCTCCCTCAGAGTCTAAAAGTCTGTTCTATACATCTGTGTCTCTTTTGCTGTCTCGCATACAGGGTTATCATTACCATGTTTCTAAATTCCATATATATGTGTTAGTATACTGTATTGGTGTTTTTCTTTCTGGCTTACTTCACTC
>SJXQ01001645.1:6275-22754 GCA_006408695.1 Aepyceros melampus | reverse complement strand
AAGCAGGGTGACAATATACAGCCTTGACGTACTACTTTTCCTATTTGGAACCAGTCTGTTGTTCCATGTCCAGTTCTAACTGTTGCTTCCTGACCTGCATACAGATTTCTCAAGAGGCAGGTCAGGTGGTCTGGTATTCCCATCTCTTTCAGAATTTTCCACAGTTTACTGTGATCCACACAGTCAAAGGCTTTGGCATAGTCAATAAAGCAGAAATAGATGTTTTTCTGGAACTCTCTTGCTTTTTCCATGACCCAGCGGATGTTGGCAATTTGATCTCTGGTTCCTCTGCCTTTTCTAAAACCAGTAGACTAAAATCCAAATGTAGATTTTACATTATGCTAAAGTGTAAACTGAGTAAAATTTGTTTAAGTACTTGCTCTATATTGCTTGTTTTTGTAAGATGAAACACTTAAAAATAATTTTATAACTAAGGTGGTTGTTCCAAGACAACCTGATTGCTAGTCTTCCTGGAATCATTGGTTAACAGAGCTCACTACTTAATAACTAACTATAAATATTGATTATATAATTAAATTATGCTTTCTGTTTTATATTAAGAAACATTTTATGTTTTGAATATCCTAACTCCTAGCCTAAGAGTCAATTCCTGTGACTGAAATCTTAAATAAAGAGAGAAAGAAAATCACAAAGCTTACTCCCTTTAACTGGAGCTTTAGTATAGAAATAAAAAACATTTATTCAGCAATTGTTTCATAAAAACTTCATATATTTTGACCCTGAGCTTGTCGTTGAGTATACAGAAATAAAAATCACATGCATTTGCCAGGGAAGAGATGCTAAAACAGTAAGCAAGGTATGCAATGGAATGAAACAGAGGACCTTGAAAACATTTTGATCTCTCAAATGTTTGCAAAATATCTTTCTAAGAAAAGATTGTTACATTCCATCAAATTTAGTAATACCTTTCCAAGCACTTGATGTGGTCCTCTTGTTTGGGTACCTACCTTCTCACTAAATCATGCAACTGTTGACTTTGCTGAACTAATGTTTAAATTTATAAATGAGTGTTTTGTTCGACTCCACCTTATCCACCTGTTATGCCCACCATGAAAATCCATAAAGTAACACTTATTGAGGTGAAAGAATGCATAATAGCCTGTAAGAAGTCAGCTCTGATCATATTTCCCCAGAAGCTAAGGAAGAAAAAAAATCACTAATTAAATGCAAGGTTTTATTAGAAATGAAACCAGCATTTCAACCCCTATTGGAATATGTCCACAGGGTCTAGGCTTGATTAGCAATATAGCACAGGGGGCAGTCATATGGGAAAATATCATAGGACACCACACTCAAATTTGGGAAAATATCATAGGACACCACACTCAAATTCCTTACTCTTGAAAAATATAGAAGGAGAAATTTAAACTTGTTACTATCTCTGTGTTAAACATCACACAGGGTATAAGATAAGTTTGGAGACTGTAGGCTTGGAGCAACTACTGCAGTATGAAGCAAAGGAACACACCACAATGCTCCAAAATGTAGATAAAGCACTCAAGAGAATAATTCTGTGCCAAATGCCAATTCCTGCCCGTATCAAACCCTAAAATCTAGACAACAAGCCTGAGTGGCATTTTAATTAAGAATATGACTGCAACCTTTCAGAGCAGACACCTCAGGGGTGGTTGTTTTCAGTCAATAAGTCATGTCTGACTCTTTGTAACCTCATGGGCTGCAGCATGCCAGACTTCCCTGTCCTTCCCCATCTCTTGGAGTTTGCTCAAACTCATATCCATTGAGTTGATGATGCCATCCAAACATCTCAGACTCTGTCCCCCCTTTTCCTCCTGCCCTTGATCTTTTCAAGCATCAGAGTCCTTGGTGTTTCTTCTTTCTGATTTACTTTGCTCTGTATAATAGGCTCCAGTTTCATCCACCTCATTAGAACTGATTCAAATGCATGCTTTTTAATAGCTGAGTAATATTCCATCTTGTATATGTACCACTGCTTTCTTATCCATTCATCTGCTGATGGACATCTAGATTGCTTCCATGTCCTGGCTATTGTAAACAGTGCTGTGATGAACATTGGGGTACATGTGTCTCTTTCAATTCTGGTTTCCTCAATGTGTATGCCCAGAATTGGGATTTCTGGGTCATATGGCACTTCTATTTCCAGTTTTTTACGGAATCTCCACACTGTTCTCTATAGTGGCTGTACTAGCTTCCATTCCCACCAAAAGTGTAAGAGCATTCCTTTTTCTCCTACCCTCTCTAGCATTTATTGTTTGTAGACTTTGTGATAGCTGCCATTCTGACTAGGATGAGATAGTACCTCATTGTGGTTTTGATTTGCATTTCTCTGATAATGAGTGATGTTGACCATCTTTTCATATGTTTGTTAGCCATCTGTATGTCTTCTTTGGAGAAATCTCTGTTTAATTCTTTGGCCATTTTTTGATTGGGTCATTTATTCTTCTGGAATTGAGCTGCAGGGGCTGCTTGTATAATTTTGAGATTAGTTGTTTGTCAGTTGCTTCATTTGCTATTATTTTCTCCCATTCAGAAGGCTGTCTTTTCACCTTGCTTATAGTTTCCTTCATTGTGCAGAAGCTTTTAATTTTAATGAGGTCCCATTTGTTTATTTTTGCATTTATTTCCATTATTCTGGGAGGTGGGTCATAGAGGATCCTGCTGTGATTTACGGTAGAGCGTGTTTTGCCTATGCTATCCTCTAGGAGTTGTATAGATTCTGGTCTTACATTTACATCTTTAATCCATTTTGAGTTTATGTTTGTTTATGATGTTAGAAAGTGTTCTAGTTTCATTCTTTTACAAGTGGTTGACCAGTTTTCCCAGCACCACTTGTTAAAGAGAATGTCTTTTCTCCCTTGTATATTCTTGGCTCCTTTGTCAAAGATAAGGTGTCCAGAGGTGTGTGGATTTATTTCTGGGCTTTCTATTTTGTTCAATTGATCTATGTTTCTGTCTTTGTTCCAGTACTATACTGTCTTGATGACTCTACTACAGAGCCACTGTAGTAGAGCCTGAAGTCAGGCAGGTTGATTCCTCCAGTTCCATTCTTCTTTCTCAAGATTGCTTTGGCTATTTGAAAATTTTTGTATTTCCATACAAACTGTGAAATTATTTGCTCTAGTTTTCTGAAAAAATACCGTTGGTAGCTTGATAAGGATTGCATTGAATCTATAGATTGCTTACGGGAGTATACTCATTTTCACTATATTGATTCTTCCAATCCATGAACATAGTATATTTCTCCATCTATTTGGTCATCTTTGATTTCTTTCACCAGTGTTTTATAGTTTTCTAAATATAGGTCTTTTCTTTCTTTAGGTAGATTTATTCCTAAGTATTTTATTCTTTTCATCGCAATTGTGAATGGAATTTTTTTCTTAATTTCTCTTTCTGTTTTCTCATTTTTAGTTTATAAGAATGCAAGGGATTTCTGTGTGCTAATTTTATATTCTGAAACTTTACTATATTCATTGATTAGCTCTAGTAATTTCCTGGTGGAGTCTTTAGGGTTTTCTATGTAGAGGATAATGTCATCTGCAAACAGTGAGTTTTACTTCTTTTCCAATCTGGATTCCTTTTGTTTCTTTTTCTTCTCTGATTGTTGTGCCTAAAACTTCCAAAACTATGTTGAATAGTAGTGGTGAGAGTGGGCACCCTTGTCTTGTTCCTGACTTTAGGGAAAATGCTTTCAGTTTTTTACCATTGAATATGTTTGCTGTTGGTTTATCTTATATGGCTTTTATTATGTTGAAAGTGAAAGTGAAGTCGCTCAGTCATGTCCGACTCTTTGCAACCCCATAGACTTAGCCTACCAGGCTTCTCCATCCATGGGATTTTCCAGGCAACAATGGGTTGCCATTTCCTTCTCCAGGAGATCTTCCCAACCCAGGGACTGATCCCAAGTCTCCCACATTGTAGGTAGATGCTTTACCATCTGAGCCACCAGGGAAGTCCAACATTATGATGTTGAGGTATGTTCATTCTATTCCTGCTTTCTGGAGGGTTTTTTAATGTAAATGGATATTGAATTTTGTCAAAGGATTTCTCTGCATATATTGAGATAATCACATGATTTTTAGCTTTCAATTTGTTAATGTGGTATATCACATTGATTGATTTGTGAATATTGAAGAATCCTTGCATCCCTGAGATAAAGCACACTTGGTCATGATGTATGATCTTTTTAATACATTGTTGGATTCTGTTTGCTAGAATTTTGTTAAGAATTTTTGCATCTATGTTCATCAGTGATATTGGCCTATAGTTTTCTTTCTTTGTGGCATCTTTGTCTGGTTTTGGTATTAAGGGTGATGTGGCCTCATAGAATGACTTTGGAAGTTTATCTTCCTCTGCAATTTTCGGGAAGAGTTTGAGTAGGATAGGTGTTAGCTCTTCTCTAAATTTTTGGTAGAATTCAGCTGTGAAGCCATCTGGTCCTGGGCTTTTGTTTGCTGGAAGATTTCTGATTCCAGATTTGATTTCTGTGCTTATGATGTGTCTGTTAAGATTTTCTATTTCTTCCTGGTTCAGCTTTAGAAAGTTGTACTTTTAAAGAATTTTTCCATTTCTTCCAAGTTGTCCATTTTATTGTCATATAGTTGCTGATAGTAGTCTCTTATGATCCTTTGCATTTCTGTGTTGTCTGTTGTGATTTCCCCATTTTCATTTCTAATTCTGTTGATTTGATTCTTCTTCCTTTCTTTCTTGATGAGTCTGCCTAATGGTTTGTCTATTTAATTTATCTTGTCAAAGAACCAGCTTTTAGCTTTGTTGATTTTTGCTATGGTCTTCTTTGTTTCTTTTGCATTTATTTCTGCCCTAATTTTTATGATTTTGTTCCTTCTACTAAGCCTGAAGTTCTTAATTTCTTCTTTTTATAGTTGCTTGGTGTAGAGTTAGGTTGTTTATTTCATTTTTCTCCTGTTTCTTGAGTTAGTCTTGTATTGTTATGAATATTCCCCTTAAAACTGCTTTTACTGAGTCCCATAGGTTTGGGGTTGTTGTGTTTTCATTTTCATTCATTTCTATGCATATTTTGATTTATTTTTTAATTTCTTCTAGGATTTGTTAGTTATTAAGAAGTGTGTTTGTATTTTTAATAGATTTAGATTTTTTTATCCTATATTTGACGTCTAATCTTACTGCATTGTGATCAGAAAAGATGCTTGAGATTATATCAATTTTTAAAAAATTTACCAAGGCTAGATTTATGGCCCAGGATGTGATCTATCCTGAAGAAGGTTCCATATGAACTTGATAAAAAGGTGAAATTTATTGTTTTAGGGTGAAATGTCATATAGATATCAATTAAGTCTAACTGGTCCATTGTATCATTAAAGTTTGTGTTTCCTTGCTAAAGAGCAAGAATCTTCTAATTTCATAGCTGCAGTCATTCTCCACAGTGATTTTGGAGGTCAAGCAAAGAAAATCTGCCACTATTTCCATTTTTTCCTCATTTGCAATGAATTGATGGGACTGGATGCCATGATCTTAGTTTTTTGAATATTGAATTTTAATCAGCTCTTTCCACTCTCCTCTTTCACCTTCAAGAGACTCTTTAGTTTCTCTTTGTTTTCTACCATTAGGGTTGTATCATCTACATAACTGAGGTTGTTGATATTTCTCCCAGCAATTTTGATTCCAGCTTGTGCTTCATCCAGCTCGGCATTTCACATCATGTACTCTGCATATAAGTTAAATAAGCAGGGTGACAATGTACAGCCTTGATGTACTCCTTTCCCAATTTGGAACCAGTCCGTTGTTCCATGTCCAGTTCTAACTTTTGCTCCTTGACTTACATACAAGTGCCTCAGTAGACAGGTAAGGTGGTCTAGTATTCTCATCTCTTTGAGAATTTTCCACAGTTTGTTGTGATCCACACAGTCCTTGGCTTTCGCATAATCAATGAAGCTGAAGTAGATATTGTTCTGGAACTTTCTTGCTTTTTCTGTGATCCAACAGATGTTGGTAGTTGAACCTCTTGTTCCTCTGCCTTTTCTAAGTCCAGCTTGTACATATGAACATTCTCAATTCACATACTACTAAAGATTAGCTTGAAGGATTTTGAGCTTTGTCTTGCTAGCATGTTAAATGAGTGCAATTGTGATGTAGTTTCAACCTTTTTTGGGATTGTCTTTCATTGTGATTGAAATGAAAACTTCTCTTTTCCAGTCCTGTGGCCACTTCAGTGTTTTCCAATTTTGCTGACATATTGAGTGCAGCATTTAACAGCATCATCTTTTAGGTTTTGAAAAAGCTCAGCTGGATTTCCATCACCATCACTTGCTTTGTTAGTAGTACTGCTTCCTAAGGCCCACTTGTCTTCACACTCCATGATGTCTGGCTCTAGTTGAGTGACATACCTTTGTAGTTATGAAGATCATTAAAACATTTTTTGTACAATTCTTCTGTGTATTCTTGCCATCTTTTAATAACCTCTTCTGCTTCTCTTAGGTCTTACCATTTCTGTCCTTTATTGTGCCCATTTTCACATGAAAATTTCCCTTGATTTCTCTGATTTTCTTGAAGAGACCTCTAATCGTTCCCATTCTATTGTTTTCCTCTATTTCTTTGCATTGTTCAAATAAGAAAGCATTCTTATCCCTCCTTGCTATTCTTTAGAACTCTCCATTTAGTTGGGTATACCTTTCCCTTTCTTCTTTTCTTTTGACTTCTCTTTTTTCTCAGCTATTTTTAAGGCCTCCTCAGACAACCATTTTGCCTTCTTACATTTCCTTTTCTTTGGAATGGTTTTAGTCATCACCTCCTGTACAATGTTACAAACCTTCATCCAGAGTTCTTCAGGTACTGTGTCTATCAGATCTAATCTCTTGAATCTACTTGTCAATTTAACTGAACAATCATTAGGGATTTAAGTCATACCAGAATGCATCATGGTTTTCCTTTCTTCAATTTAAGTCTGAATTTTGTCATAAAGAGCTCCTTATCTGAGCCACTGTCAGCTCCAGGTCTTGGTTTTGCTGACTGTATAGAGCTTCTCCTTCATCAGCTGCAAAGAATATAATCAAAATGATTTTGGTATTGACCATATGGTGATGTTCACATGTAGAGTCATCTCTTGTGTTGTTGGAAGAAAGTGGTTGCTATTCCAACTCTCTTGCTTTTTCAAGATTTTTTTTCTATTGGATATGCTTTCTGGTACAATGTTGAAAAGAAGGTAAAATAATTGGAGACATTTTATTTTTCTTATGATTAAGCATTTGAAAATTCTATACAGTTGGTAGATGTTTTTGGATATCTTTTGCATATATTAAATGACACCACCCTTATGGCAGAAAGTGAAGAGGAGCTAAAAAGCCTCTTGTTGAAAGAGAAAGAGGAGAGTGAAAAAGTTGACTTAAAGCTCAACATTCAGAAAAGAAGATCATGGCATCTGGCCCCATCATTTCATGGGAAATGGATGGGGAAACAGTAGAAACAGTGTCAGAATTTTTTTTCTGGGGGGGGGGGGCTCCAAAATCACTTCAGATGGTGACTGCAGCCATGAAATTAAAAGGTGCTTACTCCTTGGAGGAAAAGTTATGACCAACCTAGATAGTATATTCAAAAGCAGAGACATTACTTTCCCGACTAAGGTCCGTCTAGTCAAGGCTATGGTTTTTCCTGTGGTCATGTATGGATGTGAGAGTTGGACTGTGAAGAAGGCTGAGCGCCAAAGAATTGATGCTTTTGACCTATGGTGTTGGAGAAGACTCTTGAGAGTCCCTTGGACTGCGAGGAGATCCAACCAGTCCATTCTGAAGGAGATCAACCCTGGGATGTCTTTGGAAGGAATGATGCTAAAGCTGAAGCTCCAGTACTTTGGCCACCTCATGCGAAGAGTTGACTCATTGGAAAAGACCCTGATGCTGGGAGGGATTGGGGGCAGGAGGAGAAGGGGACGACCGAGGATGAGATGGCTGGATGGCATCACGGACTCAATGGACGTGAGTCTGAGTGAACTCCGGGGGTTGGTGATGGACAGGGAGGCCTGGCGTGCTGCGACTCATGGGGTCGCAAAGAGTTGGACACGACTGCGCGACTGAACTGAACTAAACTGAGGATGAGATGGCTGGATGGCATCATGGACTCGATGGACGTGAGTCTGAGTGAACTCCGGGAGATGGTGATGGACAGGAAGGAATGACCTGCTGTGATTCATGGGGTCGCAAAGAGTCGGACACGACTGAGTGACTGAACTGAACTGAATTATAGGAATAAAAAGGCTCTCATTATTTTTCCTTAAAATTCAGTTCAGTTTAGTTCAGTCTCTCAGTCGTGTCTGACTCTTTGTGACCCCCTGAATCGCAGCACGCCAGGCCTCCCTGTCCATCACCAACTCCCGGAGTTCACTCAGACTCATGTCCATCAAGTCCGTGTTGCCATCCAGCCATCTCATCCTCGGTCGTCCCCTTCTCCTCCTGCCCCCAATCCCTCCCAGCATCATAGTCTTTTCCAATGAGTCAACTCTTCGCATGAGGTGGCCAAAGTACTGGAGCTTCAGCTTTAGCATCATTCCTTCCAAAGACATCCCAGGGTTGAGCTCCTATTTTCTTGTACATCAGAATATTTTGTGGAAGATGAGAATTGCTGTGTAAATAATTATTCTTTAAATTGATGCTTAGAAAGTTGTTCCTTAAGTGTTTACTAGTTTTTTGTTGTTCAGTTGCAAAGTCGTTTCCAACTCTTTGTGAACTCATGGACTGCTGCTCACCAGGTTTCCCTGTTCTTCACTGTCTCCTCAAGTTTGTCCAAACAAATGTCCACTAAGTCAGAGATGCCATCCAACCATCTCATCCTATGTCATCCCCTTCTCTTGCCTTCTATTTTTCCCAGCATCAAGGTCTTTTCCAGTGAGCCAGTACTTCAGATCAGGTGGCCGAAGTATTGGAACTTCAGCTTCAGCATCATTCCTTCCAATGAATATTCAGGACTGATTTTTGTTAGGATTGACTGGTTGGATCTCCTTGTAGTTCAAAGGACTCTCAAGCATCTTCTCCAACACCACAGTTCAAAAGCATCAATTCTTCAGTGCTTAGCTTTCTTTAGGTCCAGCTCTCACAGTCATACATGACTACTGGAAAAACCATAGCTTTGACTAGACAGATCTTTGTCGATAAAGTAATGTCTCTGTTTTTTAATATTCTGTCTAGGTTGGTCATAGCTTTTCTTCCAAGGAGCAAGTTTCTTTTAATTTCATTGCTACAGTTACCTTTTCTAATTCACCTTACTGAATTAGTCACCTTTTCTAAAATCACTTTACTACTAATTTTTCTTGCATGTGGTACCTGGTTTATTTAATATTTTAAACGAGTGATTTAGACTATTTAAAACATTTCAAAATTGTGAAATATACTTTATATTAAATGGAGTATGCAAAATATCTATGTATATTTTCAGAATAATTATAAAATACATGCATATAATCCCCCTCCTATCTTAATAAATGGAAATTTGGTAACAGTACATAAGTGTATGAGCTTCTTATATTTTAGCAGATAAGGCAAATACTTTTCTCAATGGTCATGCTAATTTACTTTTGTACATCATTATATATGAAAATTTTCATTGTTCCACATTTCTATCAACTGATGGTAGTGTTAAGTTTTAAAATTTAATCATGATTGGCCTATTACATTTATATTTTTAATCTACCTTATGTAGATATTTGTATATAGTGTTATATACGTATCCAATTTCACTCTTTTGCCTTGTATATGAATACATAATTACCATGTACCATTAATTGAAAAATGCATCCTTTCACCATTGACCTCAAATACAAGCTCTGATGTTTATTCTGTATATCTTTGTGTGTATTCACACATGTGCAAGCATAGGGATTTAAAAATACAATTATTTGGTTAAATTGCTTGCCTGTGATAAAACATCTTTTTCCTAATAATTATCACTTTTAAATTAGTTTGCTATATTTTGGCAATATTGGAACTACATTAATGGAGAATGTTTTAAATGCTTACCGATTGTATGTTAATATTAATTTCTTTCTTTATTTCTTATTTTTCAATTTTAAATTTCTTATATTTCTTCTTTTATTTCTTCCTATTTTTAAAATTTACTTTTTTACTTTACAATATTGTATTGGTTTTGCCATACATTGACATGAGTCCATCATGGGTGTACATGTGTTCCCCATCCTGAACCCCCCTCCCACATCCCTCCCCATCCAATCCCTCTGAGTCATCCCAATGCACCAGTCCCAAGGATCTTGTATCATGCATCGAACCTGGACTGGTGATTCATTTCACATAAGATAATTTACATGTTTCAATGCCATTCTCCCATACCATCCCACCCTCGCCCTCTCCCACAGAGTCAAAAAGACTGTTCTACACATCTGTGTCTCTTTTGCTGTCTCGCAGACAGGGTTATTGTTACCATATTTCTAAACTCATATATATGCATTGGCATACTGTATTGGTGTTTTACTTTCTGGCTTACTTCACTCTGTATAATAGGCTCCAGTTTCATCCACCTCATAACTGATTCAAATGTATTCTTTCTAATGGCTGAGTAATACTCTTTTGTGTATATGTACCACTGCTTTCTTATCCATTCATCTGCTGATGGACATCTAGGTTTCTTCCATGTCCTGGCTATTATAAACAGTGCTGCAATGAACATTGGGGTACATGTGGCTCTTTCAATTCTGGTTTCCTCAATGTGTATGCCCAGCAGTGGGATTGCTAGGTCATAAAGCAGTTCTATTTCCAGTTTCTTAAGGAATCTCCACACTCTTCTCCAGAATGGCTGTACTAGTCTGCATTCCCACTAACAGTGTAAGAGGGTTCTCTTTTCTCCCCACCCTCTCCAGCATTTATTGCTTGTAGACTTTGGATAGAAGCCATTTTGCCTGTGTGAAATGGTACCTCATTGTGGTTTTGATTTGCATTTCTCTGATAGTGAGTGATGTTGACCATCTTTTCATGTGTTTGTTAGTCATCTGTATGTCTTCTTTGGAGAAATGGCTGTTTAGTTCTTTGGCCCATTTTTTGAATTGGTCGTTTATTTTCCGGGAATTGAGTTGCGGGAGTTGCTTGTATATTTTTGAGATTAATTCTTTGTCAGTTGCTTGATTTGCTATTATTTTCTCCCATTCTGAAGGTTGTCTTTTCATCTTGCTTATAGTTTCCACTGTTGTGCAGAAGCTTTTAATTTTAATTAGGTCCCATTTGTTTATTTTTGCTTTTATTTCCATTACTCTGAGAGGTGGGTCATAGAGGATCCTGCTGTAGCTTATGTGGGAGAGTGTTTTCCCTATGCTTTCCTCTAGGAGTTTTATACTTTCTGGTCTTCCATTTAGATCTTTACTCCATTTTCAGTTTATCTTTACATATGGTGTTAGAAAGTGTTCTAGTTTCATTCTCATACAAGTGGTTGACCAATTTTTCCAGCTCCACAAGTTAAAGAGATTGTCTTTACTCCGTTGCATATTCTTGCCTCCTTTGTCAAAGATAAGGTGTCCATAGGTGCGTGGATTTATCTCTGGGCTTTCTATTTTGTTCCATTGATCTATATTTCTGTCTTTGTGCCAGTACCATACTCTCTTGATGCCTGTGGCTTTGGAGTAGAGCCTGAAGTCAGGCAGGTTGATTCCTCCAGTTCCATTCTTCTTTCTCAAGAGTGCTTTGGCTATTTGAGGTTTTTTGTATTTCCATACAAATTGTGAAATTATTTCTTCTAGCTCTGTGAAAAATACCGTTGGTAGCTTGATAGGGTTTGCATTGAATCTATAGATAGCTTTGAGTAGTATACTCATTTTCACTATATTGATTCTTCCAACCCATGAAAACAGTATATTTTCCAATCTATTAGTGTCCTTATTGATTTCTGTCACCAGTGTTTTATAGTTTTCTATATATAGGTCTTTTGTTTATTTAGGTAGATATATTCTTAAGTATTTTATTCTTTTTGTTGCAATGGTGAATGGAAGTGTTTCCTTAATTTCTCTTTCTGTTTTCTCATTGTTAGTGCATAGGAATGCAAGGGATTTCTGTGTGCTGATTCTATATCCTGCAACTTTACTATATTCATTGATTAGCTCTAGTAATTTCCTGGTGGAGTCTTTAGGGTTTTAAGTGTTTCCTTAATTTCTCTTTCTGTTTTCTCATTGTTAGTGCATAGGAATGCAAGGGATTTCTGTGTGTTGATTTTATATCCTGCAACTTTACTATATTCATTGATTAGCTCTAGTAATTTCCTGGTGGAGTCTTTAGGGTTTTCTATGTAGAGGATCATGTCATCTACAAACAGTGAGAGTTTTACTTCTTCTTTTCCAATTTTGGTTCCTTTTATTTCTTTTTCTGCTCTGATTGCTATGACCAAAACTTCCAAAACTATGTTGAATAGTAGCGGTGAAAGTGGGCACCCTTGTCTTGTTCCTTACTTTAGGGGAAATGCTTTCAATTTTTCACCATTGATGATAATGTTTGCTGTGGGTTTGTCATATATTGCTTTTATTATGTTGAGGTATGTTCCTTCTATTCCTGCATTCTGGAGAGTTTTTAATCATAAATAGATGTTGAAGTTTGTCAAAGGCTTTTTCTGTATCTATTGAGATAATCATATGGCTTTTATTTTTCAATTTGTTAATGTGGTGTATTACATTGATGGATTTGCAGATATTGAAGAATCCTTGCATCCCTGGGACACAGCCCACTTGGTGATGATGTATGATTTTTTACTGTGTTGTTGGATTCTGATTACTGGAATTTTGTTAAGGATTTTTGCATCTATGTTCATCAGTGATAATGGCCTCTAGTTTTCTTTTTTTGTGGCATCTTTGTCAGGTTTGATATTAGGGTGATGGTGGCCTCATAGAATGACTTTGAAAGTTTACCTTCCTCTGCAATTTTCTGGAAAAGTTTGAGTAGGATAGGTGTCAACTCTTCTCTAACTTTTTGGTAGAATTCAGCTGTGAAGCCATCTGGTCCTGGGCTTTTGTTTGTTGGAAGACTTCTGATTACAGTTTCAATTTCTGTGCTTGTGATGGGTCTGTTAAGATTTTCTATTTCTTCCTGGTTCAGTTTTGGAAAGTTTTACTTTTTAAGAATTTGTCCATTTCTTCTAACTTGTCCATTTTTTTTCCCATATAGTTGCGATAATATTCTCTTATGATCCTTTGCATTTCTGTGTTTTCTGTTGTGATCTCTCCATTTTCACTTCTAATTTTGTTGATTTAATTCTTCTCCCTTTCTTTCTTGATGAGTCTGGCTAGTGGCTGGTCAATTTTATTTGTCTTCTCAAAGAACCATGTTTTGGCTTTGTTGATTTTTGCTATGGTCCCTTTTATTTCTTTTGCATTAATCTCTGCACTAGTTTTTAAGATTTCTTTCCTTCTACTAACCTTGGTTTTCTCATTTCTTCCTTTTCTAGTTGCTTTAGGTGTAGAGTTAAGTTATTTATTTGACTTTTTTCTTGTTCCTTAAGGTATGCCTGTATTGCTATGAACCTTCCCCTTAGCACTGCTTTTACAGTGTCCCACAGATTTTGGGTTGTTGTGTTTTCATTTTCATTCATTTCTATGCTTATTTTGGTTTCTTTTTTTATTCCTTCTGTGATTTGTTGGTTATTCAGAAGCTTGTTGTTCAGCCTCCATATGTTGGAATTTTTGATAGTTTTTCTCCATAATTGAGATCTAATCTTACTGCATTGTGGTCATAAAAGATGCTTGGAATGATTTCTATTTTTTTTGAATTTGCCAAGGCTAGATTTATGGCCCAGGATTTGATCTATCCTGGAGAAAGTTCCATGTGCATTTGAGAAAAAGGTGAAAATCGTTTTGGGGTGAAATGTCCTATAGATATCAATTAGGTCTAACTGGTCTATTGTATCATTTAAAGTTTGTGTTTCCTTATTAATTTTTTGTGTAGTTGATCTATCCATAGGTGTGAGGGGGGGTATTAAAGTCTCCCACTATTATTGTGTTATTGTTAATTTCCCCTTTCATACTTGTTAGCATTTGTCTTACTTATTGTGGTGCTCCTATGTTGGGTGCATATATATTTATAATTGTTATATTTTCTTCTTGGATTGATCCTTTGATCATTGTGTAGTGTCCTTCTTTGTCTCTTTTCACAGCCTTTGTTTTAAAGTCTATTTCATCTGATGTGAGTATTGTTTTCCTGTTTTCTTTTGGTCTCTATTTGCATGGAATATATTTTTCTAGCCTTTCACTTTTAGTCTGTGTGTCCCTTGTTTCAAGGTGTTTCTCTTGTAGACAGCATATATAGGGGTCTTGTTTTTGTATCCATTGAGCCAGTCTTTGTCTCTTGGTTGAGGCATTCAACCCATTTACGTTTAAGGTAATTATTGATAATACTATCCCATTGCCATTTACTTTGTTGTTTTGGGTTCGAGTTTATACACTCTTTTTGTGTTTCCTGTCTAGAGAAGATCCTTTTGCATTTGTCGGAGAGCTGGTTTGGTGGTGCTGAATTCTCTCAGCTTTTGCTTGCCTGTAAAGCTTTTGATTTCTCCTTCATATTTGAATGAGATCCTTGCTGGGTACAGTAATCTGGGCTGTAGGTTATTTTCTTTCATCACTTTAAGTATGTTCTGCCATTCCCTCTTGGCCTGAAGAGTTTCTATTGAAAGATCAGCTGTTATCCTTATGGGAATCCCCTTGTGTGTTATTTGTTGGTTTTCCCTTTCTGCTTTTACTATTTGTTCTTTGTGTTTGACCATTGTTCATTTGATTAATGTGTGTCTTAGGGTGTTTTGCCTTGGGTTTATCCTGTTTGGGACTCTCTGGGTTTCTTGGACTTGGGTGATTATTCCCTTCCCCATTTTAGGGAAGTTTTCAACTATTATCTCCTCAAGTATCTTCTCATGGTCTTTCTTTTTTGTTTTCTTCTTCTGGGGCTCCTATGATTTGAATGTTGGGGCGTTTAAATTGTTCCATAGTTCTCTGAGGTTGTTCTCATTTCTTTTAATTCTTTTTTCTTTTTTCCTCTCTCTTTCATTTATTTCTACCATTCTATCTTCTACCTATTTATCTTATCTTTTGCCTCCATTATTCTACTGTTGGTTCCCTCCAGAGTGTTTTTTATCTCATTTATTGCATTATTCATCATTTATTAACTCTTTTTAAATTTCTTCTAGGTCCTTGTTAAACCTTTATTGCATCTTCTTGATCCTTGTCCCAGGCTATTTATCTGTAGCTCCAATTTTTTTTCAAGATTTTGCATCATTTTCACTATCATTATTAGGAATTCTTTATCAAGTAGATTCCCTGTCTCTTCTTCTTTTGTTTGGTTTCGTGGGCATTTATCCTGCTCCTTTACCTGCTGGGTAATTCTCTGCCTTTTCATCTTGTTTATATTTCTGTGTTTGGGGTGGCCTTTCAGTATTCTGACAGTTTGTGGTCCCTCTTTATTATGGAGTTTCCTTGCTGTGAGTAGGGTTGGACTGGTGTCTTGTCAATGTTTCCTGGTTAGGGAAGCTTGTGTTGGTGTTCTGGTGGGTGGAGCTGGATTTCCTCCCTCTGGAGTGCAATGAAATGTCCAGTGATGTGTTATGAGATGTCAGTGGATTTGGTGTGACTTTGGGCAGCCTGTATATTGAAGCTCAGGGCTATGTTCCTGTGTTGCTGGAGAATTTGTGGGGTATGTCTTGCTCTGGAACTTGTTGGCCCTTGGGTTGTGCTTGGTTTCAGTATAGGTATGGAGGCGTTTGATGAGCTCCTATCAGTTAATGTTCCCTGGATTCAGGAGTTCTCTGGTTTTCTCAGGATTTGGACTTAAGCCTCCTGTTTCTGGTTTTCAGTCTTATTTTTACAGTAGCCTCAAGTCTTCACCATCTATACAGCACTGATGATAAAACATCTAGGTTAATGATGAAAAGTTTCTCCACAGTGAGGGACACCCAGAGAGGTACACAGAGTTACATGGAGACGAGAAGAGGGAGGAGGGAGATAGGGGTGACCAGGAGGATAAGAGGGAAAATCAAAAGGGGAGAGAGCAAGCTAGCCAGTAATCGTTTCCCTATGTGATCTCTATAGTTTGGATTCCTCAGAGATGTTCATGGAGTTACACAGAAAAGAGAAGACAGAGGAAGGAGACAGAGGTGGCCAAGAGGACAAAAGGGGGAATCAAAAGGAAAGAGACAGATCCAGCCAGTAATCAGTTCCCTAAGTGTTCTCCACAGCCTGGAACACGCAAAGAGTTCACAGAGTTGGGTAGAGAAGAACAGGGGGAGGGGGGAGATAGAGGTGACCTGGTGGAGAAAAAGGAGAGTCAAAAGGAGAGAGCAATCTGGCCAGTGATCTCAGGCCCAAGTAAAAATGGGTACTGAAGATTGGTTTCTTAAAGATACAAAGTTGATAACAAATACCAAAAAGCAAAGATTAAGAATCTAGAGTAGAGGTTAGATTCTCAAAAATACAATACAAAAACTCACAAAAATTATTATATATATATATATATATATATATATATGAAGTTTGCTTTAAAAATAGAG
>SJXQ01001644.1:22828-65515 GCA_006408695.1 Aepyceros melampus | reverse complement strand
CCTTGGACTGCAAGGAGATCCAACCAGTCCATCCTAAAGGAAATCAGTCCTGAATATTCATTGGAAGGACTGATGCTGAAGCTGAAACTCCAGTACTTTGGCCACCTGATGCAAAGAACTGATTCGCTGGGAAAGACCCTGATGCTGGGAAAGATTGAAGGCAGGAGGAGAAGGGGATGACAGAGGATGAGATGGTTGGATGGCATCACCGACTTAATGGACATGAGTTTGAGTAAACTCCAGGAGTTGGTGATGGACAGGGAGGCCTGGCGTGCTGCAGTCCATGGGGTCACAAAGAGTCAGACACGACTGAGCAACTGAACTGAACATACTATAAAGTTTAATCTATAAATTAGGCACAGCAAGAGATTTATAATAATAACTAATAATAAAATAGAACAATTATAACAATATAGTATAATGAAAATTATGTGAATGTAGTCTCTGTCACAATATATTCTATGGTATTATACTCACCCTTCTTGAGATAATATGAGATTATAAAATGCCTATGTAATGAGATGAAGTGAGGTGAATGATGCAGGCATTGTGACATAGCATTAGGCTGCTACTGCCTTTCTGATGATATGCCAGGAGGACCATCTGCTTTGGGTGATCCTGGATCACGAGCTATGATGATGCTGATAGATGGATGTCAGGAGCAGTCACTGGTTGGGAATTCCAGGGTGGATGTAGCTGGAGGGCTTGAGGTTTCATCACATTACTCAGAATGGTTTCCAATTTAAAACTTAAGATTTAATTCTAGAATTTTCCATTTAATATTTTCAGATGACAGTTAACTAGGGATAACAGAAACTATGGAATGTGAAACTGCAGATATGAGGGACTACTATAATACATAAAAGGGTTGTGCTGCTGTGTTGTGAATTACATGGCGCTTTACAGCACACCTCAGTGCATGGAAATTTTGAGGATAGTAATCTACTTATCCTAACTGACCTATCCATGACCAACTTATCCTAACACAAGACTCTTAAGAGTTAGGTAGCAAGAGCTCCATCAGATTTTAAGAGCCCACCAATTTTTCAACTTTTGGCTTCCAAGATTCTCATTAGCAATAGCCCTTATCTACACAAAACAAGACAAATATGTGCACCTTAACACACCAGCAGTAACCAAGAGATGTTACTGTGGCCTGCCAGGAGAAGGCCTGGTACACAATACCACCAGTTTCCGATGTGGAACCTGGGACTGGAGAAAGGACTGAACCAGTAGACCCAACAAGTGTAGACTGAAGACTGAGATCCTAAACAAATGGGGAACTATTGACTGAATCGCCAGCAGTTCTCAAAGTGGAATCTGGAGACTGAACTAAGGGCTAAGGTTTTTCAATCAAATAGGAAACTGTGGTCTAACTACGAGAAGGTCCTAACATGGAACTTGAAAGCTCAATTAAATTGAGCTTTCAAGGCAAAGAACTCAAGGCAAAGAGAGTGGAACTCTGAACCAAGAGGAACTTACTCACAGCCCTAGGAAATGGTAAAAAAAAAGACAGAGAATTCAAAGGGTTTGCAGGGCATCACACCTTTGTTTCTCCTTGACCCAAAAGCCATCAGAAGTCTCCTTCAGTTTCACTTCCGCCACCAATATGTTAAATAACAAAATTCAGCTGAGTATATTTTAAACCCTTGTTAGCTTTATTCAACAATTCATGAATCAGGCAACATCCCATATAACAAACAGGAAAGAGCTCTGAGGAGCTGTACAAAATGGAAGACTTTTATAGGTAGGAGGAGGCAGAACAAGGAAGTTATTCTAGTGAAGAGTTGATTGTTTAAGGCAAGGTCACCTTCCTCTGGGGAACAGCAGGGGCCTATCAGGCAAATTACCTCTTTAGTGCTGACCAGGAAATTCCACACTAACTGGTTAAGATTACATTCCTTGGGAGAGGTTGGAACTATAATTAAGTTTCATATTAAGTCTCCATTTGTGACATGGGCTTAGCACAAGTGACTCCATTTGGGGCCTTATCTCTTTTTTAACATACAATTTCTGTAAAAAAATGTTTACACTGTTTACAATAGCCAAGACATGGAAGCAACCTAAATGTCTATTGACAGAGGAATGGATAAAGACATGGTACATATCTATGATGGAATACTACTCAGCCATCAAAAAGAATGAGATAATGCCATTTGCAGCAACATGGATGGACCTAGGGATCATCATACTGAGTGAAGTAACTCAGACAGAGAAGGAGAAATATCATATAACATCCCTTAAATGTAAAACCTAAAAAAAAGATACAAATTAAATTACTTATAAAACAGAGATTCACAAACTTAGAGGACACACTATGGTTACCAGAGCAGTGGAGCAGGGGGAGGTTGGGGGAAAGGGATAGTTAGGGAGTTTGGGATGGACATGTACACACTGCTATATTTAAAATGGATAACTGAAGCATGATACAGGATGCCTGGGGCTGGTGCACTGGGATGACCCAGAGGGATGGTATGGGGAGGGAGGAAGGAGGGGAGTTCAGGATGGGGAACACAGGTACACCTGTGGTGGATTCATGTTGATGTATGGCAAAACCAATACAAAACTGTAAAGTAATTAGCCTCCAATTAAAATAAATAAATTTATATTAAAAAAATAAAATGGATAACCAAAAAAGACCTACTGTATAGCACAAGGAACTCTGCTCAAGTTATGTGGCAGACTTGATGGGAGAGGAGTTTTGTGGAGAATGGATACATGTATATATATATGGCTAAGTACCGTTGCTGTTCACCTGAAGCTATTATAATATTGCTAATGGGTTATAACCCAATACAAAATAAAGTTTTAAAAAACTGTATGCAAAAGCTTTTAAATTTAATTAGGTCCCATTTGTTTATTTTTGCTTTTATTTCCAATACTCTGGGAGGTGGGTCACAGAGGATCCTGCTGTGATTTATGTCAGAGAGTGTTTTGCCTATGTTTTCCTCTATGAATCATCAGTCCAGGTTTGATGCATGAGAGAGGGTGCTTGGGGCTGGTGCACTGGGATGACCCAGAGGGATGGGATGGGGAGGTGCAAGGGGGGTTCATGATGGGGAACACATGTACACCCGTGGCAGAGTCATGTTAATGTATGGCAAAACCACTACAATATTGTAAAGTAATTAGCCTCCAATTAAAATAAATTTATATTTTAAAAAAACTGTATGAATATATATCTATATATGTACACAGAAACATCCTTGGGATATATACACCAAAATAATAACAGTTCTTTCTAGGTGGTGGGAATTTTAGATGATTTTGCTTTTCTGATTTAGGCCATTCTATTTTATCTTCTGAATTTTTGTTATGACTATTCCTGCTGCCCAGGAGTAAAGTCATCTTGATGGGCATATAATCCATTTTATCACACAGGGTCCCATGCTTAGAAGAGTCCATGTATGGCTTCATATTCTGTTGTCACTATTTTGAAACTCTGAATAATTCAGGAACAAGGGACCTCATGTTTTCATTTTGCATTGAGTCCTACAAATTACATACGTGGGCCTGTCAGGAGTATAGCTTGCCTCTTCAGTTCTCATCCAGAAATGTGTTGCTCTACAACTATCACGAGTGACTGCGCAGGCGCAGGAGGGCCGAGAGGAGCTACTCCATGTCCAAGGTCAAGAGGGGTAGCCATGAGGAGATACCCCTTGTCCAAGGTAAGGAGCAGCAGCTGCGCTTTGCTGGAGCAGCCATGAAGAGATACCCCATGTCCAAGGTAAGAGAAATCCAAGTAAGACGGTAGGTGTTGCGAGAGGGCATCAGAGGGCAGACACACTGAAANTATAAGAGACAGACCTAGAGGGGTGGGATGGGGAGAGAGATGGGAGGGAGGTTCAGAACAGAGGGGATATATGTATACCTATGGCTGATTCATGCTGAGGTTTGAGAGAAAACAACAAAATTCTGTAAAGCAATTATCCTTCAATTAAAAAGTAAACTTAAAAAAAAAACCCTCTGGTTGCTTAGCTCCAAAAAACAATTAAAAATTAAGTGATATTACAAGCATGAATATGCCTAAAAACACAAATGAGATTCATTTATGGACCAACTATACTTGAATGGAAACAATAATGAATTTGCTCAGACAAGGAATTTGTTTATTAAAGATGAACATCTGTGAAATTCTAGGCAGCAGAGGTTACATATATTACAGGTATTAATTTTGGTAAACATAGAAGACACCTTTAACCCTCTGAAAAGATGTTACGCAGAAAACAATCCACCTTACATTTTATTCAATATTTACTATTCCAGTGAACTGTTGTGGAAAATCATGTTAATTTCCCAAAGGCCTTTGGACAGATTTCAAAAATTTGAATGTTCAAATGCAAGTGATTGCCAATTACTAAAAATTAATGACTTCTCATGCTGAATAATGCATGCACTTAGCAGGAGGACTTTGACAGTAACACAGTGTTGTCAGTTTTGAATGCAGTCTTGCCTTACCTGCTGGGCACATGAAGGTAACCAAATTTAAAAGCAACCCTCTCCACCCTGACAAGGTGCAGGTTAGTGTGTTTAGTGAAGTCTTTAGTGCAGGAGAGATAAGCTGTTTATTTTATGCTTAATATTACACTATATGGATGCACTTTAATTAATTCAACCATTGATGGATATTTCCCACTATTATAAACAACAATGCTTCTGACCATATACATCTAGCCTTACATTCTGATGCTTTAATTTCTAGGGGAGAGATTACAAGAAGTGGGTTAGCTGGGCTGAAGAACATTTATAAATATTCTTAATTTTAGCAGAAACTACTTGCATGTATTTTTTAAATTAGGACTAAATGAGGAATGAGTTTTAAAAATGCAATCACCTAACTACAAGTCAACCATCTCACTAATCTTACTTAAAATGCTAAGTATGCTTAAACACTGCTTTAAGTAGAGAACTGGGTTCTTAACCTCTCATTGGCAGTGCTTTTGATGTTGAAAATCCCATGGTTTATTGTTTCAGAGCATCTTGTATCAGTATTTTCAGTTTGGTATTCCCTTCTGTACTAGAAAGAAGCAGTGGCTTAAACTGACTCTGTGCCACTGTCTCTGAATTCTGAGCGCCACTTTTATCTGTCTTTCCTTGGTCCCTTTTTGCAAGGAGAGCTTGATTGTCTGCACTCTCTGAAAGTATTTTTATTGGTATATTTCCCTCATTCTTTTTCTCCTTCTAATCTTAAAGATCCCTTTATTTGCTGTTCTTCAAATTCAAAAATAACAAATGCTTGTTATGACCAGTGAAACAATGCAAACAATGCAATTGAAGAAATGTATAAAGACAAGGCTAATCATTCACACTTCGACCTCCTGATGTGATCAATATTAACAGGCTGCTGAGGAGCCTTCCACAACTCCCTTTGCTCATTACCAACAGATCAAACATATGTGCACATATATAAAATTGTTTTGTTTTCTGCAAAGCATAATCATACCATACACATTATTCTGCAACTTGTTTCACTTAACTAAATGTGTGTGTGTGTGTATAGATATAGGTCATCGCTGGTGGCTCAGTGGGTGAAGAGTCTGCCTGCAGTGTGGGAGACCCAGGTTCAATCCCTGGGTTGGGAAGATCCCCTGAAGAAAGAAATGGCAACCCACTCCAATATTCTTGCCTGAGAATTCCATGGACAGAGGAGCCTCATAGGCTACAGTCCATGGGGTTGCAGAGTCGGACATATACATACATAGTCGGATATACACACATATACACACCTCACACACACATACACGTGAGGTGGTTGTGGTTTAGTCAATACACATGGATTAATATATATGTAACAAAAAAATATATATATATATATGTAACAATAGACAATATATGTCTTTAACAAAATATAGTGGAGATACTCTGCAGTCTTAAGCTCTTTTCCAGTTCTAAAATTTATTTTTGTATTCCTTGGGAGAACGTACCACTATGTATTTGTAATGGATTATTTAATGTCTTTCTTCCCAGGTACACTGAGAGTTCCTTAAAGGCAGGGGGTTAATTTTATTCACCATTGTATCTCCAGAATTTAGGGTAGTGCTGCCAGGATAGTGAGTGCCTAAAATCTATTTGTTCATTGTTTCAGTGCTTCCTGAAACTTTCAGTCCACTTAAACTGGGTCACTGTCAATACTCAAATATACGTGTCTTTAGGAACTCAGGGCTGGGTAAATTACCACTCAAAGTTATTTGGATGGAACCTGGTGACAGAACATTTAAAGAATGTGTAAGATTTTGTGCTTAGCAAGAACCCCTTTATGTCACAAAAATGAATTTTAAGAAAGCTCACATGAAGAGCAGAAAGCGAGCTCTACACTTGTAATTAGACTTGAGTTCTAGTTCCTCTTCTGCCGTTAATTACTCTGTGATCTTTAGAAAGTTCCTTACCCTTCCTTTCCGGTCCTGGTTCCTCATCTGTTGTTCTAACATTCATTAATTCTACAAATATATACTGTCCACGGCGTGCTGGTACTAAGGCTAGTGATACAGGGGTGAGTAGCATAACAGCTAATAGCTAGCGAATGCTTACTCTAAGCTTGGTCTTTTGCTAATAAGAGTCAAAGGCACTATCTCATTTAATCTTCTATGAGATAGCACTACCGTGATACTTTCTGTACTTTACAGAAGAAGAAACTGAGGCACAGCGAGGTGAAGTAACCTCCCCAGCGTACCAAATGACGCGGTGAAGACAGCCCTGGACTCCGGACAGTGGGGCTTCAGATACCGTTCCAAAAACCTTAGCGACTCCTTGCCCTCATAATTTGGTGACTGTTTCAGTGGTCTGCATTTAACCTCAGCCCAGTGGTACTGGATGGAGCACCCTCTTGGTGCAACGTCTCAAGAGTTCGTCAGAGAAACCATAAGAGACCTGACACGAGCTCGGTCGGATGGAACACTCTGCCTCGCTCCGCAGTTTCCACGCCCGGTAGGTGCGGCGGTGGGAGGTGTCGGCGGGTCGTACGTGCACACGCACGCATCTCTGGGCGTCCCGTTTGGTATGGGCCAGCGTGCGGGTCACGCAGCCCGACGCGCTTCTCGGAACTCGGCAGGGGGCGGGGAGAAAGGGCGCGCTGCGTGCGCGCCGGCCCTTCCGACGTCGGTGCGGCGGGAGGCTCCGCCCGACCGAGGGCTTCTTTGCCCCGCCCCCTTCCCGCGCCGTCGTGGCGGCCACTTCCTGGCCCTCCCCACCTTTTGCGAAACCAACGAGAGGATACCGCCTGCATCTAGAGCAGCCCAACCAGGAACGTAACCGAGTGGCGCGCGAACGTGAGAGGAAAGCTCTGCGCGGCTGCGCTTTCCCGCCCCTGAACCGTTCTAGACGCGGGTGAGTGCTGGGGCTTCGGCCCGCACCTGGAGCTGCCCACGGAGCAGCCCCCGGAACGACCCCGCCCCTCTCCAGGGTAGGCCTGGGCCCTGGCTCACACCCAGCATGCTCCACGCGAGGTGCCCAGGCAGGTCCAGTGGGAGGAACAGTGAGGGGGAGAGATTGAGCGCCAGCTTCCTAGAGGCGCTCCCTCTGCCCCTCCTTGGGGCCTTGGGTTGACCATGTTCTCCCCCTCACTTCTGTTCTCCATTTCATCCCTCTCCCTTTTTCTATACCCCACCCCAACCACCTTCATCTAAAGAGACTCGTATGGAAAACCACTCTGGTAGTTTCTGCCTTGTTTGCCCCCATGTGCAGTTTTAAGTTTCCCTCCCCTCTGCACCAAATATCCTGTCACGCGCATCACATATCATGTGCTACTCCTTAGGAAAATTTGTGCAAATGACTTCAAGTAGTATCCCCATCAAGAAAAATCCTGACATCCATATGCCATTATCAAGCTAAGAAACACTACTGAATTATCATATATTGACCAGAAATAATATGAAATGCCGAAGACTATATAAAAGAATTCATTTTGCAGTGCATCTGACAGTTCTGCTTGTTTCCTGTCAATTATCTTTTCCTTATTAGAGCTGTGTTTGTTGACCGAGTTCTGTGAGTGACACAGAAAAACTGTCCTGCCTCTTTCCCCACTCCCCCACCCCTGCTTAAGAATTACGTCTGTCAAGCTGTTCCATACCTGGTCCTTCAAAGGTAATGGAAGTCAAAGTCCATTTCCTCTAAAACCAAGGGATGGTGTCCTTGAGGCAGTATGGTGATGTTAGATGCAAGATTTGTTAAATTATGGTTAACAGATCTTACATGTTTGTTCATTTATAGGAAAACAGGGTTATTTGTTTATTATCAGTAATATGGATAGAAGCACTGTTGAGGTCATTATTCTGTACTAGAAAAAACATTAAACTGATGTCAAGATACCTGATTTCTAGTTCATTTCTACTACTAACTGTGACTTTGGGTCAGTTACCTAATCTCTGTGGACCCTGTGTTTCCCTATCTGTAAAATGAGAAAAGCCACATTAAGTATTTTATAAGCCCACTTTCAACTTTAAGAGACAAAGGGAAAAATCTAAGTAGCTCAGAACATTCCTTGTGAAGATGGAGAGGAGATTGGGAAATTTTCAACAGTTGTATTTAATGTTGACTTTTCTTTTAATTTCTAATTGAAATCAAAGTGTAGACTTTTTACTTCTCCAAAGAATAAACAGATGCCTTGGAGGAAATAAAAATGTTCATTAATGGTCCCCAAATAATTTAACTCTTTTCATTATGGGCTTTTATTACATCAGTTAATTGAGATACTGTGTTGGAAGTCATTTAGTCTTAGGATCAAGAGGCTAAATATTAACAAATATGGTATCAATTCCAATAAATTTGCTTTAGATGTACTCAAAACACCTGGTAGCAGCCATCAGTTAAAGCATTAGATTGAGAACAAGAGCCAGCACAGATACCAGTGGTGATATAGCAACTGTAAGTGGTTTTCTTTGTTCAGTTTAAGGTTTTCTTGTTAAAAGCCATTTATAGTTACAGAGGTATTTAATATAATGCAAGCTTGTGAAACAAAATTCCTTTCAAGAGAATGATGGACAGACTACCTCTGTAACATTGGTTTCTGGCATCAGTGCTTTAATTCAGTACTTGGTTAATTAAGTCCCCATAGATGAAGTGCAGAAATAGCCTCGCAGAAAATTCTATGGCTGCGAGGTATTTCTGCAAAGATCCAGTTTATACCCAGCAGTAATCAAGATACCATTGGAAGCAAAAATTCTTAAGATTCTCTTCTACTATTTGCAACTGATTCCATGTCAAACCTGGGAGCCTTTTTTTCCTTAACATTAAGAGCCAAATGTAAGTACAGGGGAACTATCAAATCATTAGACTAATCCTTTTCTATTAAGTATCCTAAAGTTCTTTTTCTTCTTTATAGGAAAAATGCTTTCTGAAAGCAGTTCATTTTTGAAGGGTGTAATGCTTGGAAGCATTTTCTGTGCCTTGATCACTATGCTAGGACACATTAGGATTGGACATGGAAATAGAATGCACCACCATGAGCATCATCATCTCCAAGCTCCTAATAAAGAAGACATCTTGAAAATTTCAGAGGATGAACGTATGGAACTCAGTAAGAGCTTTCGGGTATACTGTATCCTCCTTGTCAAACCCAAAGATGTGAGCCTCTGGGCTGCAGTGAAAGAAACTTGGACCAATCACTGTGACAAAGTAGACTTCTTCAGTTCTGAAAATGTTAAAGTGTTTGAGTCAATTAACATGGAAACAAATGACATGTGGTTAATGATGAGAAAAGCTTACAAACACGCCTTTGATAAATATAGAGACCAATACAACTGGTTCTTCCTTGCACGCCCCACTACGTTTGCTATTATTGAAAACTTAAAATACTTTTTGTTAAAAAAGGATCCATCACAACCTTTCTATCTAGGTCACACTGTAAAATCTGGAGATCTGGAGTATGTGAGCATGGAAGGAGGAATTGTCTTAAGTATAGAATCAATGAAGAGACTTAACAGCCTTCTCATATTCCTGAGAAGTGTCCTGAACAGGGAGGGATGATTTGGAAGATATCTGAAGATAAGCAGCTTGCTGTCTGCCTGAAATATGCCGGAGTGTTTGCAGAAAATGCAGAAGATTCTGAAGGAAAAGATATATTTAACACCAAATCTGTTGGGCTTTTTATCAAAGAGGCAATGACTAATCACCCAAACCAGGTAGTAGAAGGATGTTGTTCAGATATGGCTGTTACTTTTAATGGACTGACACCTAATCAGATGCATGTAATGATGTATGGGGTATACCGTCTTAGGGCATTTGGGCATGTTTTCAATGATGCATTGGTTTTCCTACCTCCAAATGGTTCTGACAATGACTGAGAAGTGAAACAAGAGCATGTATATGATCGCCATATAAGACATGTGGTGTTGTTATTTGTAGTAACAACTGCGTATATATCCAACACAGCAGTATGTTTCTTTTTTTGTTTTCTTTTTCAATTTGGTGGCACTGATTTATTCCCACATTGAAGTTTAGTAGTACATTTTAAAATAGGGTGGTTTTTTTTTCTTAAAAAATATAATTTCAACTGTGTTGGAAAGAAATGTCTTAGAATAATAATTTTACAAATAAAGGATATATTTATAAGTAATATATGTGATAAATTCTAAATTATGAACATTAAAGTCTGTGTGGCATATTTTTTTGCTGATTGGTTAAAAATTTAACGTGTCTTTTTAGCTTGCTAAGATACGCAAATGAAATCTCTAATTTCGAATCTGTGATTAAAGTAAAACTTTTAGCTATGTGTTTCTGTTACTTCTAATGTTGGTTTATGTTCTAAGCCCTCATAAGTGCCAATGGATTTGCTTTCTCAAAATACACAACCAAGCAACCAAGAGAATGTTCCCAACCCCTGTTAAAGTTGAAATCTGTCCCTGAAATTAACCTTACAAAGGTTAATAATTTTCCTGAGAGCTAGTTTAGTGGCATTCCTCGTCATATACAATTTCTCTATCCATATACTGAAATTGGAGTGGTGACCGTAAAAATGTAATGTCATTTAACTGCATTGTTTCCCAGTTAATCAAGCTCTCAGCTATGACTTGAATAAAAATGTACCAGTTGAGATTGATTTACTCCTGCAGAGCAAGTGAGTTCTGTGGAAATCTCCTTTGTTGTTTAATTTGTTCTGAGACCTCATGGACTGTAGCCCACTAAGCTCCTCTGTCCATGGGAGTTCCCAGGCAAGAATACTGCAATTGGGTTGCCATTTTCTTCTCCAGGGGATCTTCCAACCCAGGGATCAAACCCAAGTTTCCTGCATTACAGGCAGATTCTTTACTGCTGAGCCACCAGGGAAGCCCCTTTGTACTTAGTCTCACAGTCGTGTCCAACTCTTTGCAACCCCATGGACTGTAGCCCACCAGGCTCCTCTGTCCATGGAATTCTCCAGGCAAGAATACTGGAGTGGGTTGCCATGCCCTTCTCCAGGGAAGCCCCTTTAAATCTCCTTTAAAGAACTCCTTTTGGTAGTCTGGCAGTTTCATTTACTTGGGTTGAATCTGCCCTGGTTTTTGTTTACCTGTTCAAATTTTGAGACTTTTTCACATCTTCTTGATTGTAACTTATGTTGATTGCACCTGTTTGGTGTGGAGGCCTTAACCTCACCATTCACCTCAGATTACTATGCCATTTGCCTGATTTCAGTGGCTACCTAGAAGCTTTAAGGATGGTAGATACAATAACTTCTGTCTTCATAAATTTGTGAAATACTTGGAGCTGATTTGCCCTCTAATTGGGCCTGCACATGCCATATTAAGTCAGATCCATAAGCCTCCGCAGGGTGTGAGACCATGACATTTTAGACTGGCCTCATGATGTTAATATTCTCCCACAGATTTTGTAAGCCAGAAAGAGAATTTCCTTAAGAGGGCCTTGGGCTACAAATTATCAATCATCAGAGTAGTGTGTAAAACCCTTTGTTTTAATCTGTATGATCTTCCTCATTGGGGTTCTTGGTTAAGATGAAAGGTTATTAATTTTGAAAAATAATAACCATTTTATTAAGCCCATAATATGTGGTCTCAGGTGTAATTACTACAAATCATATTCAGTGAGTATAATGATGCACAGTATCTCACTGAGTGTGACACCCAGTTTACAAGTATCACCTTGCCCCCAACACCAGTATATTAAAATTTTTTCTAGTGCATTATCACCTTCAATTACATTAGGGTATCAAAATATAGTTGAAATAAATGTATTAGAGAATGCATTCCATTGTTTGATTTCCTAGTGGGTACTAACAATTGCTTTTTAAACCAAATTGATTGTATTTTTATATGAGTATTCCTTTATAAAAGGGACTTCCCTGGTAGCTCAGCTGGTAAAGAATCCACCTGCAATGCAGGAGACCCCAGTTCAATTCCTAGATTGGGAAGATCTGCTGGAGAAGGGATAGGCTACCCACTCCAGTATGCTTGGGCTTCCCTGGTGGCTCAGCTGGTCAAGAATCCACCTGCAATGAAGGAGACCCGGGTTCAATCCCTGGGTTGGGAAGATCCCCTGGAGAAGGGAGTGGCTACCCACTCCAGTATTCTGGCCTGGAGAATTCCTTTATAAAATGTTAGTTGTCTTAAATAATATACTGTCTCTTTGAACATATTTGTACCTAGTCTTGTAGATAAAACTGGAATCTAACAGAAAATTGTGCTACAGAGTCATGTTTACAGATTTGATCATCATGCATTCAGTAGTCAAAAACTGTAACCCTAACTACACTCTTATTGGGAAGAGAGTTGGGAAGAATGGAGGTCTAATGAGAATTGATCATGATTGTGAATATATTTTACATATGGCTGGCTAATGCCTACTATATTGGACAACACAGGTCTAAACCAGTTCCCCAAGTGTGAGACCCACTGGCTGAATGTAAATGAGAGAAAACTAAGTTTCTTCTAAAAGTTATATTTATCTTTCTGGTTTTCTTGAATGCAGTAGAAACTGCACCTTGACTTTAACTAGGGCCCAGGCCATCATCTTGCACAAGTTCAGTCACTAGACCTTCTTTGTCAAAACACTGGATTTGGAGAAAATATAGATTAGATCTCTTGGCTTTTTTCTTCATGTAGCTAGAAGATTGCTTGTGTATCAAATCTGATTTATAATGCCCAGATTTTTCTGTAATGCATTTAAACAAACCCATCTATTGGGCTTAAAGCAGGGAATACCTGTATTAGAAAAGTTACTGAAAGCACAGTTTAGTAATGATGTACCACTAATTTTCCACTTGTTTAAAATATTCTGTTGCTTTTAGTGCCAGCTTACTTGGATTGATGCATTCACTGCATGTCTGAATGGTTATGTAAAGAGCCTGTTTGTAAAAGTTTAGCTCTTTTGGCATAGAAAAAAAATTCAGAAATTTTTGCCAACCTTCCCACAAAGGAATCCCCAAAGTCTAATGAAAGAATAATAACTCAATTCCGATATAATCAAAGGTAAAATAACTGTATTCAAAGGATAATGGAGGAAATGACTTATTTAGAAAGTATGAAATGGTGTATATCTGGGGTCTCTAGCATAATAGAAAAGTCCACTTTTATTAGTCTGGAATCTATACACTACTATTCCTTGCATATATTGAGTATCCATTAGCTCAACACTAGACCTGGTTATTTTGGAAAGCAAAAAGGCCAAAACACATGATTCATACAGGCAGTCAAACAATCATTTCGTATAAGCTTTGCATGAACAATAAAACAAGCCATTCTTTACTATTAGAATATGGTGGTCCCTTTTTCCTTAAAAATCATTTTGATAAGTGCCGTTTCTCTTAACCCACATAATTCCCATTTCTTTGATAGCTTTCACTGATTCTGTGCAAGAATGGCCACGCTGGTTTTGCCATTGCTTTGGCAATTTAGTGAAAAACCTGGCAGGAAGAGCCGAGCCTAAAAATAAAACTAAGATTTTCTATGAATGGATGGATGGGAGTGAGAAGCTGCATGTGTTCACTTGTGTCCGATTCTTTGCAACCCCGTGGACTGTAGCCAGGCTCCTCTGTCCATGGGATTCTCCAGGCAAGAATACTGGAGTGGGTTGCCATCCCCTTCAGGATCTTTCCGACCCAGGGATGGAACCCAGGTCTCTGGTGGCTCAGCTGGTGAAGAATCCACCTGCAATGCAGGAGACTTGGGTTCCATCCCTGGGTTGGGAAGATCCCCTGAAGAAGGGAAAGACTACCCACTCCAGTATTCTGGCCTGGAGAATTCCATGGACTGTATAGAGGAATTCTGTATAGAATTCCAGAGGACTGTATCTTCTGGCAAAGAGTCGGATACCACTGAGTGACTCACTTCACTTCACTTCTGCATTGCAGGCAAATTCTTTACCACTGAGCCACCAGGGAAGTCCAGGAATGAGGAAGGATGTCCTTAATTATGTGACAGGCTTACATTAGAAGCAGTGCTTCTAATGAATGAATGATAAGAGATATCTACAAAGGTACTCAAAGTGTGGAATGGGGATGTTTTAATAGTCAAAACACCAGGCCCATACCATCAGGAGGAAAAAGTGGTCCTAACCTGGGGCTTCCCTGGTGGCTAAGACAGTAAAGAATCCGCCTGCAATGCAGGAGACCAGGGTTTGATCCCTGGATCAGGAAGATCCCCTGGAGAAGGAAATAGCAACCCACTCCAGTATTCTTGCCTGGAGAATTCCATGGACAGAGGAGCCTGGCTGGCTACAGTCCAGTCCTAACTTGATGGAAGACTATTTTTTAAAATTAATTTTTATTGGAGTAGAGTTGATTTACGATGTTAGTTTTGGTGTACAGCAAAGTGAGTCAGTTACATGTATACATATATCTATTCTTTTAGATTATCTTCCCACATAGGTTATTACAGAGTATTGAGTTTCCTGAGCTATACAGTAGGTCCTTATTAGTGTATATAGTAGTGTGTATATGTCAATAGCAGTCTCCCAATTTATCCATCCCACTGATGGAAGACTTTAAATACTGACTGAGAATCTTCTTTTCACTATTTACCGCTCTAAGGTATTCACCTCTAGAAGGAAACTTCAAGGAACACTGCCCATTCTCCATCCCAAATCCATCCAATAGAAATGAAAGCCACCATGTAGTTTAAAAATTTTCCACTAATACTGAGTGAGTGAAGTCGCTCAGTCATGTCCGACTCTTTGCAACCCCGTGGACTGTAGCCCACCAGGCTCCTCTGTCCATGGGATTCTCCAGGCAACAATACTGGAGTGGGTTGCCATTTCCTTCTCCAGGGGATCTTCCCAACCCAGGGATCAAACCTGGGTCTCCTGCATTGCAGGCAGACGCTTTATCCTGAGCCACCAGGGAAGCCACTAATATTAGCCACATTTAAAAAGACAGGTGAAATTACTTTTATTATATTTTATTTAACCCAATATATCCAAAATATTGTCATTTCAATGTATAAGTGACAGAAAAATGGGACAGTTTACATTATTTTATTAAGTCTTTGAAACCCAGTGTGTATTTTACAGTTACAACATGGGTCTAACCAATTCCAGAAGTGTGAGACCACATTCCATCCTGGGGTTGACATGAAGTTTCTTCTTAAAGAGCTGTTTATTTTTTTGTCTTGAATGCTATGGAAATTACAACCTGACTTTTAGCAGGCCCCAGGCCATCTCCTTGTACCAGTTCCCTTACTGGATCTTCCTTCTCACAGGGAAGTATCATTGGATACTCCTTCTCAAAATTAACTCTTCCCTGGTGGCTCAGATGGTAAAGCATCTGCCTATAGTGCAGGAGACCCGGGTTCAGTCCCTGGGTTGGGAAGATCTCCTGGAGCAGGCAATGGCAACCCCCTCCAGTACTCTTGCCTGGAGAATCCCATGGATGGAGGAGCCTGGTAGGCTACAGTCCATGGGGTCACAAAGAGTCAGACACGACTGAGCGACTTCACTTCACTTCCCTTCTCAAAATTAACTCAGTATATTTGGAGTGAAATATAGATTAGACCCCTCAGCCTTTTCCCTTATATTGTTGCTGTTATTTAGTGGTTTCAGTCATGTCCAACTCTTTTGTGACCCCATGGACTGTAGCCCATTAGGCTCCTTGTCCATGGGATTTTCCAGGCAAGAATACTGGAGTGGGGTGCTGGCCCTCCTCCAGGGGAAATTCTTGACCCATGACTGGAGCCATGTCTCCTGCTTTCAGGGAGATTCTTTTTTTTAAGTATTTATTTATTTATGGCTGTGCTGGGTCTTTGTTGCTGCATGTGGGCTTACTCTAGGTGTGGCAAGAGAGGGCTACTCTCTAGCTGTGGTACCCAGGCTTCTCATTCCAGTGGCTTCTCTTGTGGCACAGCATAGCTCTAGGTCGCGAAGCAGCTGTGGCACCCAGGCTTAGGTGCCCTTTGGCCTGTGAGATCTTCTCATATCAGGAATCAACCCAGGTCCCTTGCATTGTAAGGTGGATTCTTAATCACTGGACCACCAGGGAAGCCCCTGCAGGCAGATTCTTTACTATCTTAGCCACCCAGGCTAGGCAGCCACCCACTGTTACCTCATTCTAATCCTACTCATATTTTCCCACTGTGGTATACAGGCTCGGCCAACTTAAACTTCTCTCCAGTAGCCCATAAACAAAGATGGTGATGCAACTGAGGGCCGAGACTAACATTTTATGAAATATGAGGGGAGATTTTCTGCAAAACAGGCTTAGCATTCAAGTTGAAATTAGGTTCAAATCCCAACTCTGCCATTTATTAGCAATGTATCTTCAGGAAAGTTAACCCTTGTTTCCTCGTTTGCAAAATGAGAATTAAAATCTACCTCCTACCTCATGGAGGGACTTCCCTGGTAGGTCCAGTCGCTAAGACTCTGTGTTCCCAATGCAGGGGGCCCAGGTTCAACTACTGGTCAGGGAACTAGATCCCACATTGCCACAACTAAAGATCCTGTGTGGCACACCTAAGACCTGACACAGTCAAATAAATCTATAAAAATAAATAAAATCTACCTCATGGAGCAGTCATAAAGATTAAGCAAGATATATAAATAGAGCTTATATATACAGTAGGTACTCAAGGAATGTTATTTCCCTTTCCCTCTGGCCCATTTGAACAAGTTTAACTAGCACTTCACACAGTTAAATATGTATCAATCCTTTTTATTAGGTATTTTCTGGTAAAATATTAAAATAATGATGTGAATAACAGCTGGCACTGAATATTCAAAGTCACAAGGGAACTCCTCCATTAATAGTTCTAAGATAACATCTATACACTGAATCTGTGCCATGCAATAAAATAGCTCTTCCTTGAGCAGCTGTTTAATAAAGTAAATATTTTTTTACGGAGAAAATTGGAAGTTCTTTTAAGAACATTAACCTAATACCTGTTCCCCTTTCACAGCAAATTAGACATTATTGGAGCTGAAATTGCCCAAATTAATATGATTTCTATCTCCTCACACTTTAATCAAGATAGTTCTCTCTCTCTCTCAGTCTCTTTTGTTGTTTTTTTTGGTCATGAGGCATGTAGGATCTTAGCTCCCCAAAGGGATCAAACCACCCCCCCACAATAGAAGGCAGTGTCCTAATCAACTGGACCGCCAGGGAAGATGCTTCTCTATATCAAAAAAAGAAAGAAAGAAAGAAAAACTACTGCTTTAGTAAGACTCTTTCATCCACAGTAAAAGTATCTGGGCAGTTGGTACTTGAGAGAGAACTGGATTTGACAATACCAAGAAGCTCACGAGGCCATGTGCCTTCTCTCAGACCTCTGCATTTGGGAGCAAGAAAGCAGAATTACTTTGTGGACTCCTTTAAAAGCATTTTACAAAATATAAGATTTTTTACCCTATAAAACACAAAATAGGTGCAGTGTAATCTTACAAGTTTTTATGACAGTTTAACCCCTACTATTTTTTAAGCAGAATAAAGCATTGCCAGGGATAAATTATCTTCCAGTCATGTGCTTTTTGAAAGCTATTTAGGAGATAAAGGTTAATTTGATGGGTTAGAGACTGCTGTTATCCCACTAAATGAAACTGTACTCTATATTCAAATACAGTTCAGGTTGAGCTTTTTACAGGATTTTAGTTTCCTGACCAAGGACTGAACTCGTGCCCTCTGCAATGGAAGCATGGAGTCCTAACCACTGGACCAACAGGGAATTCCAAGGTTGAACTCTCTTAAACCCAAATGCTTACATAAACAAACTTTAGAAAGACTTTAGTCATGCAAAAGCATACTTTTTCCTCATCCTGGATAAGCCAACTCTCTAAGAAAGCTGTCCACAGCCAACAGGGCAAAAAGGACCCCTCATAGCTCAGTCAATAAAGAATCTGCCTGCAATGCAGGAGACCCGGGTTCAATTCCTGGGTCAGGAAGATCCCCTGGAGAAGGAAATGGCAACCCACTCCAGTATTCTTGCCTGGAGAATCAGATGGACAGAGGAGCCTGGCATGCTACAGTCCATGGGGTTGCAAGAGTCAGACTCAACTTAGCGACTACACCACCACCACCCATCCTCCTCACCCTGCCCAATTTAATCCAGATGCTTAAGTGAACAGTCAATTTTGGCTTTAAAAGATGAATTCTGGATGGGGCAGCATTAGAACTGATGAGAACAGTATCCAGATTAACAAGTACATACAAAATCTTTCAGAGCGTGAAGAACTAAAAATCTGTTAAAACATCAATATGATGAAACAGGCATTCCATGCCTCACAGATAGGGAAACAAAAGTAGAAGTTAAGTGCATGAAGCTTTCAAAAGCTGTCTTGGGACTTCCCTGGTGGTCCAATGGTTAAGAATCCACCTTCCAGTGTGGGATGTGGGTTCAATCCCTGGTCAGGGAACTAAGATCCCACATGCTGCAGAGCAAGTAAGCCTGCACATTGCAGCTACTGAGCCCGTGTGCTCTGGAGCCCATGTGCCACAATTAGAGTTGACATGCTTCAGCAAAAGGTCCCAGGTGACACAAGGAAGACCTCACATGCCACAACTAAGACCTGACACAGCCGAATAAATGAATAAATATAAAAAATTATTTCACTAATCCTTTTATTTCTCAAAATGTTCAGGGACAAAATTTGGTATACTTTAACTTTTCACTCCAAGAGGCAAATCTTTAATAGTACAATTAGTCTAGATGTTTCTATCTATTTTTCCTCCCCATGACCTGTTCTAATGAACGTGATATTAGTAGAAATTTCTGTGATCATCTCCATGTCCTTTTCCATATATAAATTATATTCTCCAGGAACCCAGCTCCTACACCAAATGACCAACCAGCCTGATAGTCTCAACACAGATTTTAAAACTGGTTTTCAATCCTGTTCATTCACTCTTGTTCTGGTGGAGCTGTAGGTACTTAATTAGTTTTAATATTAGATAAATTATCATTATAGTTTATTATATCTACTCATGCTTTTACGTGCTATAAAACAAAGCATAATAAAGTATACACATGATGCATAAAAACATAGAATACAAATATACATTTACATGCAACAATCTCCACGTTGACAGGCAAGATTTCTTTAGGAGTATTGCTGAGAGACTAGGATATTAAGATATAATTATATTTAGTGTAATTTTTACTGCCTTAATACAATTAATGACATACTAAACATAAGCGTACTGAAGGGCTTTCAAAATACATTTTAATGGCCTAATTCTTACAGGTTATTGAACAACTCAGTAAATTTCTGATTGCTTGAGACCTCAGAAGTGATGTTATATTGACACAGGATGCATACATACATTTTCTGTTTTTTCTCTCATCATAAATCAGTTTCAGATGCTCCTTTAGAAATTGGAACATTTTGAGTTTCCTGAAGAGCCTTGAGAAATGTATTCTCAGAATTAATGAACCTAGATAAACAAAGTTAAAATATTTACCACATTTTGTTTGGGCATACATTCATTTCATATTCCCATTAATATATAATTGCTACATACTTAATAGTCTCATGAACAACAAAACGGTGAAATACTTATTATAATGAAATACCTCTGTAACCTCTGTAAATTTAGTCATTTACCATTCTTATATCTTCTGAAGTACTTTGCTTAGAGATACTGTATCTTTGGTAGCTGATTTGTATGTACAGGGGGAACTGGGCTGGATATAATCATTATTTGACAAATGCCATCTGACTTTATGTTTGGGGACTATCAAATCTCTCCAATTGGAAATGTTCATGGCTGTCCTTTAGCTAAATCCAGCTGCTTGTTTTGGTCCAGAACATTAAGAAAAGGAAAAATACAGCTGCCAACCGAGCACCACCAAATCATTATAATAGTCTGCTAGAAGGCAATGGCAACCCACTCCAATGTTCTTGCATGGAGAATCCCAGGGATGGGGGAGCCTGGTGGGCTGCCATCTATGGGGTCACACAGAGTCGGACACAACTGAAGTGACTTAGCAGCAGCAGCAGCAGAAGAGGGCTAACGGGGTCTACCGCAAAACAAGACAACCATCTGAGTTGGAATGCTGAACTGTTGCAACTCCAAGACAACTGGATTTTTTTAACCTCACATTGGATACAATCTAAGGAATATGTTTATATTGGTTCATGTATAATTTGTAAGTTTTGATGACTGAAATTGGATATGTATTAGTAACTTCCTACTAGCTTTATAAATTGGTACTGGGCTGTCACCATTACCCAGATTTTTAAAAATGTAACTTTACTCACTAGCCTGGAAGCTCCTTAAGGGCAAGGGCAACTTGTCTATTATTCATCTTTGTGCCACACACCTAGAACCCAGTGGATATTCAATAAATGTCCAGTGAGCTGAACTGACCTTGGCTGAGGAAAAGTGCACAAAAATGACTAGATTGTAGGTTGCCTGGCACAAAAGTAATTTTCAAACTAAAAGTGAACTGAAGACACATTACCTATGAGAAAACAGGCTCTCCCCATCTTCCTACTCTCAGGAATCTGGGTAAACTAAGTTTTCTGTATGCACAGTACATCAAGAGGTTGATATACCTGCTAGTTCAACCTCTTTGAATTGGTTGACTGGGCTCCCACCTGTGGAATCACATCCCCGATTAACTCCATGACCTGAGGCCTCAGACCCGGGGGAAGTAGGAAACGTACATATTTGGCCCACATCACCAAGGCAACAAAGTCAATGTACCTGAACGTAGTAGAAAAACAAGCACAGATGATGTTGAATATTTTAAAAGTGTTCCCTATGCCCACCGTAACCATGGTCCGAAACATGGATCAATTATTTCTGAAACCTCACATTAAAACTTTTCTAATATGTGTGTATGCTTTGTTCTTCATCACTAACACTCCATAGGCAATTTTTGTCAATTAACATTATCTTAGTACCAAGAATAAAGATTCAAAGTTTGGTTTTGACATAAATGACTTATTTTCTTTTTAAGCATATAAGGAACTATAGACCTCAAATAGGCTGCCTATCTCCCAAATGGGGAGACGTCTGAATTTGAAACTAGTAAGTCAGCATGAAATGAGACTATCTGTTGAAGAAACCTACCCTGAAAGTTCATTTATAATTATGCCACTGATCAGATTATTTAAACTTTTATCCATCAGGAATAAATAATAAAATATTAAAAATATAGCAAGTTGTAGAATATAACTGTCATAACAAAGGAAAACACATAGGACTTAAAAAGAATATAGGAAGAAAAATACCAGGGCACCTCTATGGGCTAAGAAAGAAAGATTCCCAAATGGGGAGACGTCTGAATTTGAAACTAGTAAGTCAGCATGAAATGAGACTATCTGTTGAAGAAACCTACCCTGAAAGTTCATTTATAATTATGCCACTGATCAGATTATTTAAACTTTTATCCATCAGGAATAAATAATAAAATATTAAAAATATAGCAAGTTGTAGAATATAACTGTCATAACAAAGGAAAACACATAGGACTTAAAAAGAATATAGGAAGAAAAATACCAGGGCACCTCTATGGGCTAAGAAAGAAAGATTTTGGCAGTCATAAGCATTCTAATTAATAATGAAGGAGGAAAAATTCTCCAAGCCCTACCCTAGCCCAGATGAAAGACTCCCCCAAATTATCCACCTTCCTTTACTCTAATCCATCTTCACCAAGAAACTTCCTGTTTACTAATTGTTTACCCTAAGCAGACTTACTACCATAAATTAATACACTTACATTCTAACATGGGAATCGCCAAGTCTTACAGGTTTTGTGGGAAATAGTTTCTCAGTCTGAGTCAGACCCTGGATCCATACGCTTCACCTATGTTGTGGAGGCCCAGCTGCAACAGCCAGCCCAACGGTATCTCTCTTTTTACTTCCCACCCTCACCTTTCTCGCCAACTTCTAACTGTAATACAGGTCACCACAGTCTTGTAAATGTCTGTATCCATCTGAAAAAGAAAATCACATGTAGTATATTTGTCAACAACCAAATGAAGATGGCTGAGACATAGTATAACAGCAATGCTATTAGGAAGAAAGACCTACTATCACTATATAAATTCATAACTGCTATTTAATTCTCAAAACAGCTTACTGATCTTACTGAAGTAGGTTGATAGTCTTCACATGCCACTTATGATAAGAGATACACATTCTTTGGGGAATACAGTAGGGACTCAAATCTGGAAGTTCTGGGCATCTGTGGAGTATGATTTCACCCAGCTTCAAGAGAGGGCATTAAATAAATTGAACCAAAATCTAATCAAGCCTATCTGTTTATGGGCTATACGAGGAATATAAAAACAAGTTAAATTACTTTACAGTGATACAATCAACAAAATCCAGAATGTGACAGGAAAATATAAGACAAAACTAGATTTCTTAAATAATTAATTTAAAGGGAAAACGAAGGAGGGGGAACTTATAGATTAAAAGAGACAAATAAATAGCAACCAAATGCAATATAAGAACCTTGGCAGATATCAACTTCAAGCAAACCAATGGTTAAAAAAATAAAAAGAGAAACAATTAAGTCCATTTGTCACATATCTGAACACAGTTCAGATATTTGATAATATTAAGAAATAGCTAAATGTTTAGGTGTGATAATGATACTGTGGTTTTTTTAAAACATATCTTTTAAAAATACATATTAAAGAAACTATGGATGAAATGATATATCTGAGATTTGCTTCAAAATAATTGGGGAGTGGGGTGGGAGGGAGTGAGACAGAGACAAAACAATATCGGACATGAATTGAAGCTGGGTGATGGATTAGAAAATCCAATATACTATCTACCCATACTTTTCTATGCTCAGAATTTTCCATAATGAAAAGTTTAAAAATGGAAATAGCAACCAAAAAACACACACAAAAGAGAAGGGGTACTTCTAGGTGCCCTTGGGTAGTGGGATAAATATCCAAGTCTAATATATACACTATAATGTGTAAAATATATAGCTAGTGAGAAGATACTGTATAAGCACANCTATGCTCAGAATTTTCCATAATGAAAAGTTTAAAAATGGAAATAGCAACCAAAAAACACACACAAAAGAGAAGGGGTACTTCTAGGTGCCCTTGGGTAGTGGGATAAATATCCAAGTCTAATATATACACTATAATGTGTAAAATATATAGCTAGTGAGAAGATACTGTATAAGCACATAGAGCCCAGCCTGGTGCTCATGACAACCTAGAGGGGTGGGATGGGGGGAGGTGGGAGGGAGGCTCAAGAGGAAGTGGACATATGTATACTTATAGTTGATCCATACTGTTGTACAGCAGAAATAAATATAACATTTTAAAGCAGTTATCCTCCAATTAAAAATTAAAAAAATGTTTTAAAAAACAGTCTAGCTCCAGCCCCATTAATTGGTCAGATTTTCTGAGGCATCAGCCATATACTAGCAAGTTCATTTACCAAGTCTTGCCCTTCATCTTGTATCATTAGCCTAAGAAAGGACATTAAGTTGTCTTAATTAAGTTTGGTTACTTACCAGCTACCTTTTAATGTCCAACTTTGTAACCCAAATTTAACTTAAGTTTAAGAAAAATTAAAATAAATTTTGAAGCTAACAGAATTTTAGCATCTGTTGAATTTATTCAGCATAACCACAGAGGTATTGTTTTCATGCTGTCACACATAAACACAAACACAGATACAGATACAGCACAATATCCATTTTTAGCCCAAGTGCATTTCTTCTGAGGCTCATTTATATGTCTTCATATGCCACAGCCCATCATTTAAATAATGGATATTTTCAATGCCAATTCCTTTGTTGACTTTCTCACTGCAGAAGGAATAAAGCACATAAACATGTTGTTAAGTATTTTTACAGGCTTACTCATAGTAAATGTAATTCAGGGTGCATTGCTCTTTTGCAATTATTGAGCCATATATAGGGAATTTATTTATATTACTAACATGATCATCTACATTAAACTACATTACTCTGCTGAAGTTCATTTATGTCTTAAAGAAATTCTAGTGATCTAACTAGCAGGATCACAGAAACAGAGTAATGATGTTGCCAGACCAGGAGAACATCAAAGTGTTATAATTAACCCTGAAACAAAAGCAATAGGAATAATTTGGTCATCAAATAAGTCCCAACATTTTTAAGTATATTGACCATATTTTGGTAAACTGAAAGTGAAAGTCACTCAGTCATGTCCAACTCTTTGCTACACCATGGACTATGCAGTCCATGGAATTCTCCAGGCTAGAATACTGGGAAATATACTGGAAAAATACTGGGTTGGGAAAGGGTAGTCTTTCCCTTCTCCAGGGGATCTTCCCAACCCAGGGATCATACTCAGGTCTCCTGCACTGCAAGCAGAGTTGTTACAAGCTGAGCCACCAGGGAACCCATGTTTTGGTAATGTATCGCTAATATTTTCTTAATATTTTATGCCACCAGGTAAAAATACAAGATAAATACTGTGTGGCATGAAATTATGTCACTGTTTTTAAAAACTAGCAGCAAAATACCTTTCCCCACACCTAAGTGAAATCACACTAAATAAAAAAATTCCTAAAATACCACACACATACTATAGCTGTGTTGGCACACAGGTTCTTTTCAGTGTGCTAAAGAAAGAATGCAGTCTCAGAGAGGAAATAACCTTCAATGGCTTCCCAAGTCTTAGGAAAAATCAGAAATGAGGCTTCTGTGTGTAAACATTTGTACAATGTGGTATGGAAGAGAGCAAAGCTCACCTGTAACTCTGATTCCTCCTGCGTATGCACTTAGTGACTACAGTTGTGTCCGAGTCTCTGTGACCCTATGGACTGTAGCCCGCCAGGCTCCTCTATCCATGGGATTCTCCAGGTAAGAATCCTGGAGTGGGCTGCCATTTCCTTCTCTAGGGGATCTTCCCAACCCAGGGATCGAACCAGTGTCTCTTATGTCTAACCTGCATTGGTGGGCAGGTTCTTTACCACTAGTACCACCTGGGAAGCCCCTTACTGCCTAGGTTACCTATATCTGAAAAACTAAGAGGGACTAACAGGAGACTTACATATCTTCTGCAGACATCTTCATGACTCCAACACACAGAGCATGCTGTTTTCCTTCTGCCATGATTGCCTGAAAACACACAGCTAAGAAAACCATTTATCTATCAAAATACCTTTGAGAGGGGGTGTCACATTACTGCTTAAGCCGCTGGGAACCCAACTTGCATTTTCACCTAGTCCATTAACTCCTTGAAGGCAAGGACCCAGCATCATTTATGGGCACACTGCAAATATTCAATAAATGCTAAATGAAAGGAATCTAATAACCATTCTCAGGTTTGGGGTCAAATGTTACATATCTTCTGCAGACATCTTCATGACTCCAACACACAGAGCATGCTGTTTTCCTTCTGCCATGATTGCCTGAAAACACACAGCTAAGAAAACCATTTATCTATCAAAATACCTTTGAGAGGGGGTGTCACATTACTGCTTAAGCCGCTGGGAACCCAACTTGCATTTTCACCTAGTCCATTAACTCCTTGAAGGCAAGGACCCAGCATCATTTATGGGCACACTGCAAATATTCAATAAATGCTAAATGAAAGGAATCTAATAACCATTCTCAGGTTTGGGGTCAAATGCTAATACTATAACCCAGTGGCAGCAAAAGAAGAAGGAAAAGAAGAAAAAGAACTCATGCAAAAAAGGAGATAACATTTTTTGCATCTAAATATTAAAAAGAAATAAATATCCATTGTTCTAGTGCTTTAATCACTAAATGGTGGTTGTATATAAAGGATACATTAAAACAATAACTATATCCCCTATCTTTAAGAGCCCAATATAAGTTACAATCTCTCCAGAACAACCAGAATGTTCTTGGTTCATTTGAAGTATCTAAAATGATAAACATTACAGTCCATACTTTCAAAGTTTCAAGTGTACACAGCACCTCTCTGTACTAGTTTGGCAGCTTTCCCATATTCTATAATTATTTCAAAATAAAGGTAATTTAAAAAGTAAAGGCCAGATATTAGGAAAATTTTCCATTTAGGGGAAACTCCAGAACTTTATAAACTTTAAAAACTTAGAGCAATCATAAACATAAAAGGGTAACCTGCCCTCAGAGAAAATTTTTCTCCATTGGTTTTCAATTCATTCATTCATTCCTTCAATGTTCCACACATATTTGAACACCTATCACATGAGCAGTATCTATGTCAATACAAGCTGTTCCTAAGATATACAACTTATATTACCCCTTAGCTATAACTTCCACAAGAGAGGACACCCTCCTCTGAGCACTGTTAAACCCATTCCAATGGCTGTCCCATTCCAGTGATTTCCCACCAAATATGGTTCCTTTCCTCAACCTGAGGCAAATGGTCACTTTATCTATGACAAAAGAGAAGATGTCATCCTGTCCAGACTAGCTGACAAAAAACTAATCTAGAATATAGCTGAAACAACACCAGAGAAATGGAAGGAATGCAGAATTATTCGCTATGTCATGAGTTGAATAGATTGTTAAGGGCTATCTCTGACGTCAACGTTTCTCTTTGAGAAAACATGTTCTAAGGCCCAAACAACCAAGTTAAAAATGAATTTTAAAATAAAAGTTAATTGGGACTTTAAAATAAAGCCATAAGGATTGTCAATGGTTCCTACTAGTCACCAACATTCCACCTGGTGACTAAATTTTTTTTCCCTTTTGAATGCTTTTTTCCCAGGGTAATTCAAATGTAAAAGTAGCAAGATGATGTTCAAATAAGTGATCCAATCATATCATATACAACCTCTCTATTAATAATCAGGAGTTTTATACTGTGTCCCAAGTCTCATAACACTGGGCCCTAACACAGCTGAAATGCAGCTGAGACTCTTTTTATTACTTGTTCTCATTTAACTTCTAACACAAAAGAATGTTGCTTCCCACATCTTCAAATGTAAGCAGAAAGATATAATAGTAACTTCCAAAAGATACATCTAATGCTCTCTTGGATGTTAGTTCTTTCAGTGATAACAAGAATACAATGAACACATTTTTCAACAGAGCCTGGGAAGGATACAACAATCGTATCTACTGCAGCAGGGTACAGTTTAGCTCCAGGAGAAGTTAAGCCTGGACACATGATATTTGCTCCACTGAGTACAAATTTGATGGCTCCTTTGTCAACCTGCTGATGTGGCAGGATAAAAGGATCTAGAAGAAAAGAAATACATTACACCGATTAATAAAACTAAAGACTCAACAGAAAAAGGCAAATGACATGAACAAATATTTCCCGAAATTATAGTACTTTGACAGATGCGAAATAAAACTGAAACACATTCCTTCACTTATCAAATTGGTATATATTTTTGAGAAAAGTAATTCCCAGTGCTGGCAAGAATGTCAGAAAACTGGCATTCCCATTTACTGCTAGAAGGCTTATAAATAGGTACAGGCTTTCTTTAGGACTACTAGGCAATATGTACCAACAGCCTTGAAAAGGTTCAAACTCTTTGATTTAGTAATTCTACTNGTATATGGGAACTCTCTGTACTTTCTGTTCATTTTTTCTGTAAACCTAAAACTGCTCTAATGCTACCATATGACCCTACAATCCCACTCCTGGGCATGTACCCAGAGAAAAACATTGTCTGAAAGAATACATGTACCCCAGTGTCCACTGCAGCACTGTTTACAATAGCTAAGACATGGAAGCAACCTAAATGTCCATCAACAGATGAATGAGTAAAGAAGATATGGTACATATATACAATGGAATATTACTCAGACATAACAAAGAATGAAATAATGTTATTTGCAGCAAGCAACGTTGCTGGACCTAGAGATTGTCATGCTGAGTGAAGTAAGTCAGACAAAGGAGAAATATCCTATGGCATCTCTTATATGTGGAATCTAAAAGGGAAATCATACAAATGAACTTATTTATAAAACAGAAACAGACTCACAGACTTACAGAATGCGGTTGCTGGAGGGGGAAAAGGATGGGAAGGTGATAGTTTGGGAATTTTGGATCAACATGTACACACTGCTATGTTTAAAATGGATAATCATGTAGGTTCTACTGTATAGCATAGGGAACTCTGTTTAATGTTATGAGGCAGCCTGGATCCTGGATGGAAGGGGAGTTTAGGGGAGAATGGATACATGTATATGTATGCCTGAGTCCCTTTGCTGTCCACCTGAAGCTATCACAACATGGTTAATTAGCTATACTACAATATAAAATCAAGTGTAAAAAACTGCTCTAAAAAATAAAGCTTAATTTAAAAAAAGGAAAAAATATGCATTTACACATAACACACACACACACACACACACACACAATATTGGAAATAATGCTGTGGAAGTACACTGATGTACTAACCATGGTTACCTCTATGTCATGGGAATACGAGTGATTTTACTTCTATATTTTCCAGATCTCTAGATTGAACACATGTTCCTTTTATAATCCTAAAAAAATTTATTTCTGTGTGTGTATATGTTTCTACTGGGCTTCCGAGGTGGCACTAGTGGTAAAGAACCCGCCTGCCAATGCAAGAGATGTAAGAGATGCAGATTCAATCCCTGGGTTGGGAAGATCACTAGGAGGAGGGCCCAGCAACCCACTCCAGTATTCTTGCCTGGAAAATCCCATGGACAGAGGAGCCTGGCGAGCTACAGTCTAGAGAGTCACCAAGAGTCAACTTTGCATGCACACACGTGTGTCTACTAATAATTCATAACCTAACAACTAAATCCCTGAAGGATTTAAAACAATAACTATGACAAAAACTTTTTAGACCTCTCAGGATTCTCTAGGAATAATAATAATTGGTCAAATGTAATCACTTTAATGTCTTACCACTAGCCTTCCCATTAGTCAGAGAACAAATAAGTCTTTTTTCCTACCAAGACTAGAAATTAAACACGGTCCCAAATTAATTAAAACATATTACTGATAAAAAGGAACTTGAATGAATGAGTTTACTACTCAGAAGTCATAATTTCTTTTCTAGCTATCCATCCTATTAATACCTGCCCTTTAATAATAATTATGATGATGATCCAGATCATGGGGATGATGACCAGTAGCAGTAGTGGATGGACATTTACTGAACAATTACTGCATCATAATAATGGCTATAATATATTGACCACTTACTATGTTCCAGGCACCGTGTTAGGTGCATTACATCTGTGTTACTATCTCATTTAATTCTCACAACGCTGGGAGATGTAACATATAATTGTGTCCATTTTCAAAGATGAGGAAACAAAGCTTAAACAGGTTAAGTAACTTGAAAAAAGTGACATGCAGTGGGAATTGAGCCTAGATCTGCCTGACTCCAAGTTCACAGTTTTAACTACCATATCATCCTGCTTCTTGCACAAGAGTAACTTTAAGATGTTCTAAAAAGTTGGTTCCCAGCAAAATATTATTAAATAGAAACATCTTTTTCTTCCAACTTATTATGAAAATGCTTAACATATAGAAAAACTGGAAGAACAGTTCAATGGACACTCTTCCTCTACCATTTAACATTTCAGACACAATGCTTCACCATAAATAAGCATACATGCCAGACACATACTGGCTTGAAAAGGAGAAATTTTACTTACAGTTGAAAAACTCTTGTACACTGGGATAGCATCTTCCTTTGGGTTTTCTTTTGCAATGTAATCAATCTAATAACATGCAAATGTGGGTACATAACAAACACTATTTTGTTTCTTAATACCTGGCCTTGACACTACTAAGAACTGGGACTCCATGCTTTCCCTTATATAGAATTATCTCTGTGAAGCAAATCCAGATACAGATGTAAAAGAAAATGTTTACAGCACATATTACACAGTTTGTGAATATGTATGTGTGTAATTATCTAATTGTTGTCTATTCTCCTCACTAGACTGTTAGGTTCCTAGGGACAGGGACCATGTCTGTCTTTGCTTCCTATCACATTCTCAATACCTAGCTCAGTGCCTGGCACAGAATAAGTTCAAAAACTATAAATATTTTTTAAATGAATGAATGCTCTTTCTTGGGCTTCGGAATGCATAATGAGAGAATATGCATTTTTCAGATTTACCACAAGATGGAGAAGGGGAAATCTTTTTAGTTTTATATTCCATATAACCTAGTACTAGTAAGTTAACTGTGGGAGTCCCTAGTGGCTCAGAGGGTAAAGAGTTTGCCTGCAATGCAAGAGACCTGAGTTTGATCCCTGGGTTGGGAAGATCCCCTGGAGAAGAAAATGGCAACCCACTCCAGTATTCTTGCCTGGAAAATCCCATGGACAGAGGAGCCTGGCAGGCTACAATCCATAGGGTCGCAGAGAGTCAGACACGACTAAGTGACTTCACTTTCACTTTTCTTTCAATAAGTAAACTACCAGAAGTCACTTTCAACTCCTTTTGTGTCTTTTCATATCCCCAAATACATATTTGCTAACAAGACTTACATTTGTGAAGTAATCTTAGGGTTGGATAAAAAGGCCCTTCTCTTTGTCTAAAAAATAGTAACTCTCCATTTACTGTAAGGATTTCTATATGTTCATGGCTGTAAAACAAACATCACAGAGTACCAAGTTAGATATTTTCTTTCAAAAATGAATATGCCAAACATCCTTTAAATAATGTATAATATGAAGTATGCATATATAGAAATACAGTAAGTTTAAAAAAAAATTTTCAGTAAAGATCCAGGCCCAAAAAAACCCCCACAAAACACTGCTTAAATTAACACCAGTAGAGAAAAATATGATCTGCTACAATTTTATTTCACATTTTATTACATATTTTAATTTCCTTGGTGGATAATTAGTAAAACAAAGCTCTAAAGCACAAGCTGGAATAAATCTGACTCTGAATAAAAACACTTAATTAACTCTTTAATAAAATAATCAGCACACAATGCCACATTTTCACATAGAAAAACATGTGAAAATATAAATATTGATGTTTTATGGTTACTCATTTAGAGTAGATAAATAGTTAATATAAAGTTAATCAAGTTATTATGAGTGCAATCCAATCATTATATTCAGCTTCTCTGAGTTTTACATAGAAAAAAAAAAAAAGACTTACCATCGAACTATTTTGACAGGATCTTTCTTAGGCATGATTTGATTAAGCCATGGTTCAATACCTGGAAACTGTTCTATCAGTTGATTCTTAATACCCTTTATAACTGAGGTTTTCAATTGGATGCAATTGGACACATTTTCTTTTTCATCAAATCTGCCAAATGATTTTTGCAAGGAAAAACAAAAAGCATTTCTAAAATGACATAACAGAATAGCTAAAGGTATTTTTTTAATTATTCACCTATTCCCAAGCAAATATTTAGATGTCTAAAATAATTATGGAAGAAATTGCTTTTTAAAATACAATTTCCCTTTTATTCTGTCCAGCAAAAACCAATGTCTTAATACAATATAAAACTGTCATATACACACAATTAGCTGGAGGGGGGCAAGGAAGGGGAAAGGATATGAGGCATATATAACACAATAAACTGTAATCAGCTACACAAATGCCTTTCCTGGAAAATCTTACTCAGTTCTACCCAGAAAGAAACAGATTCCCACCTATAACAAAATCTGTGTAAAACAAAACAAAATTAAAATATCCTCAGGCATTAGGATACAAATGACCAGCCCAAATATTAACACAGAAAAGCAGCCCCTCCTATGCTATGTAATCTGCTGAGATTTTTTTGAAGTAATAATGACAGTATTTAACATCCCTAATTATTTTTGCTCAAAATGTCATGCACAAAACCCACCTTCCTTTGCCCATGTTCCCCCTTTGCTTTTTGCGTCTACCAAATCTGCAAGGCAAAGCCACTAGGTGCGTTCCAAAGAATTTTTATCTTCCTCAACTGAATAGCCTATGGAGCAATCACGTTATTTTCAAGACAAGGTTAATCTGGCAGCTAGGCAATAGGTATGACAGTCCGCTAGCTTCCTGTCACCCAGACTCCTTCACTCCCATGACCCAGGAAGTCAAGCCTTCCCTTGTTCAGTTCCTAACTAGTAACCAAAAGGCAGAGAGTGCAGGGCTGTCCTCTTGCTAAAGAGGGCATGTCCCTAATCACAGTGCAAGGATGTGATTGGTAGAATCCTAGGAATGGAGCTAGGACTAGGAAAGGGGGCAAATGAGAAAGAGGGGTAACGAGATAGAAAATGAGAGTGGGAGGACCCAACCTGATTGAGGATTAGGGGCGAAAAGCTTAAAGTGTTGCAAGCATAGTACTGAGACATACAGAGACATATAGTGTTGAAAGCATGGTACTACAGAAAAACCTTAAAGAGTAAGGACGGCAGGGGTGGGGGAGAGAGAAAGAGAATCTTTGCTCTTGTCCTCTTCCCCACCACCCAGCCCCACCACCTTTGTGAGCAGCCGAGGGAGGGCACGGCATGTCCTTACTTCTTGAACATGATCCAAGATGAAGGGGGCGTCGATAGGGAAGCGCCCGGAATGCGGAAGAAAAACTGAATTAGCAAGGGTCCGGCAAATCCCCTTACAGGAGGAAGGCCGGCACTGACAATCGGAACTGTTGTCTTTATCCGGAAAGGGAGACAGCCAGCCGCACTTTACGGTGTTCAGAGACTTTTGACTACTTCCGCTCCTCTAAACACTACGGCGCTTTTGCTGGCCCTTTCTGGGTTACGGATCCCCATCCAGAGCCGGTAGCTGAAAGGGCGGGACTAGAAAAGGAAGACGAGATAGAGCCATCATTCCAGTAGCAGAAAGGGAAGAACGGAGCACACGGGGCAATCAATCAAAGCCGTGGTTAAGGCCGGTGTGTCACTACGGGTTCCTCAAAGGGTCAAGATTCTTCCGAGTTTCATTGCTACCTGCTGTTTATTTTTTAGTGGGAAGGGGTTTTGTTCCCTGAGACAACCGAATGGATTGGTGCTTACCGACTAGCTTGAACTCGGGCAAACCTCTTGACATTATGTTAATGTACTCGTGGCCTTGCCAAATTTAGCAAATAAAAACACAGGATGCCCTGTACAGGACATTTGGATTTCAGATAAATGATGAATACTTTTTTGGGTTTTTTTTTTTTTTTTTGAGGTATAACGATAACTCATCCATACTTAACACCACACACACACACAAATACTTGTTATCTGAATTTAATTTGGCATCCTTTATTTTAATCTGGCAACCGTGTTCACTGACCACAGTGAGGGCCCCTCAAAGAATTATTCATGAGGTTACTGTCCCCTGCCTCACCCTGATGTGAGTTGAGCTATAAACCTAAAGAGGTACCTCCCTTGAATGGTAGAATGGCCTCTAGGCGATCAATACTAGACTAATCTGATTGAAGAGATAACAGATAAACACGTTTTACCTGTAATTTTTAAAAGGAGAGCAAATCAAGGGTTTTGATCAGCAGAGAAAGCATGCGTGCGTTAGCCGCTCAGCTGTGTCGACTCTGCGACCTCATGGACTGTAGCCCTCCGGGCTTCTCTTCCATGAAATTCTTCAAGCAAGAATACCAGAGTGGGTTGCCATTTTCTTCTACAAGGGAAAGCATAGAAAAATACAAAACCTGAATAAGCACTACCCAGGCGGTGGGGTAGGGTGCATTGATCTGTAAAACAAATATAGCAGTCTCTTCCAGGAGCAAATACTTTGCTGGGGAGATGGAGGCTTGGAGCAATCACAGCAAATAGCATTATGTGTTTGAATTGTACAACTAACAACTCACCTTGCCTTGATTCTATGGTAGCAACAATCTTCTAATTATAATTTAGCTTCCCATGAAGCTCTGCCCAGAAGGAACTCTGTTTTCAAATCATATCCGCATGAACAACTGTAAATTAATAAATTGTCATTCAGTTTATACCTCAGTTTCTTGTAAATGTCTTTAGCATTAATCTGCTTTCTCAGCGTTAGTCGACTCTCTAACATTGAAAATATTGTTTAGGAACATGCAAAACTGAAGCCCAGACCCCCAGCTGTGGTTAGGGCTATACTGCTAAGATTTCTTACAAAGCAGGAGAATAGTACTGGCAACTCTCACATCATCCTAGAAGCCTGCCATGGAACAGCTAATACATCATAACAGCCACAAACAGGTATTATTAAGGAGTTTGAGGTGGGAGAAAACAGATATTTTGATCCAATCTAAACATGGTAACACCATAGTAATAATAATATATATTCCACTAGTAAATAAATTTTAACTTGATGAACTCTCAAACTCAAAACTTCCCAGGTGGTGTCAGTGGTAAAGAATCTGCCTGCTAATGCAGATTAGACATAAGAGACACCAGTTTCAACCATGGGTAGGAAAGATCCCCTGGAGGAGGGTATGGCAAACCACTCCAGTATACTTGCCTGGAGAATCCCATGGACAGAGAAGCCTGGCGGGTTATAGTCCATGGGGTCACACAGAGTCAGACAGGACTGAAGCGACTTAGCACACAGCACAAACTAGTAACACCTTGATGAAATTCCTAATTTCTTGAACTTCTTAATTTCTTTTTTAATTTTACTTTTTGGCTCCTGCACAGCTGTTCCTGAACCATTGGTGGAACCCGTGCCCCCTGCTTTGGAAGTTCAGAGTCTTAACCACTGGACAGCCAGAAACTAATTTTAGACTTATTAAAAAGCATTATGCTGAGTATTTGAAGTGCTAGAAATAATAGCTAATGTTTAATTCTATAAAAATTATACATACTCTAGGGGACTTCCCCTGGTGGTCCAGCTGTTAAGATTCAGTGTTTCCACTGCAGGGGGTTGCGGGTCTGATTTCTGGTTAGGGAACTAAGATCCTGCTTCCCGCCAGTTGCAGCCAGAAAGTAAAAAAAGAAAAAGAAATTATACGTACTCTAAATTGTAACAAATCCCACATGCATGGAATAAACATATACCTATATGTGCATACATATTTTAATCCACTTTCATATACTCTGGTAATCACAGAGACCGAATCTGAAGTATTAATATAACAAATGCCAAGTTAGGTCATTAGTATTAATGAGGGAGGTATTTAGTTCTGTATGCATGCATGAACACCTTTATTCATAACCCACCTACACAGATACATAAGCAGGGTCCACTTTTCACTGCAGTGTGTTTCTGGTTTTGCGTTGTTCAGAGGATCATTGTAAAGTGGCTTCTGTTTTTCCAAGACTACATTGGGGGTTTACTCTTGACAGAACTCATCTTCAAAATAAATCACTGCTACAACAGACAACATGTCATAAAAGAAGAAATATCTCAAAATAAACCTCTTCAAAAACCGAAACAATGAACTTCATTTATTCACACAATAGTTGTAAAGGACCTTGATGTTTTAGACATATATGCTGTCTCTACTGTGTTTGATGCAGAAATGTTCTGTGCAGTTTGTTTTACAAGAGAGCTCAATGTATATGCAGCACAGGACACAGAAAACCCAACTGTAGCATACATTTTACTAAAACAAGTAACCTAGCTATAATAAGCTTTAAGCATTGCATGATTGTATTTGCCATCTTAGAATTTTGAAAGAATGTTGTAGGGTCATCTTGACATGAGGCTCAAAAATGCCGCCCAAGGAAGCTTACAGCAAGGCCTCCTTTTCTTCTTCATCAACTTCCTCAAGCAACAAGCAAGGCACCAAAACCCTTCAGTGAGTGCAAGTCGCTCAGTCGTGTCGGACTCTTTGCGACCCCATGGTCTATACAGTCCATGAAATTTTCCAGGCCAGAATACTGGAGTGAGTAGCCTATCCCCTCTCCAGGGGATATTTCCAACCCAGGGTTTGAACCCAGGTCTCCCGCATTACAGGCAGATTCTTTACCAGCTGAGCCACCAGGAAACCCTTCAGAGTGTCCTGTAAAAAATGGTTTCTTTAGGAAGTGGGCCATAGTTTTGAACACTGAGGGAGGTGCTTTCAGTGCAAGAAAGAATTGGGCCACTGCCAGACCCCTACTGGATCTTTCATCTCAGAATCTGCAGCCTGTGAAGTCTTCCCTTAAGGTTACTTTTCCCACAAACTGCCCCTCAGCCTAATACTTTAGAGCCCCCTGCAGCCTGGCTTTATATCCCCCATAGGATCATGACATACCTAAGAATCACACCACTACCCCCACCTATCAATCACTCTGCAGACCACAAGTGAGAAAATACACTGGCCCAGCCATTGCCTGGATCTTTCCATATGGAACAATATAAGAACACCAACAAAACAGCCTCTCCTACCTCCAGTCCCAAATACAGTTAAATCTGGGGAGAGCTGAGAGACCTCTGTTTATCAGAACTGTCCGAACTAATCATCTTGCCAAATTTATGGTAAGCCAAACCCACTGTGCCTCACTCACATCCCTTATCTCTTTTGTCATTGTCCAAGGGGCTTCCCTGATAGCTCAGTTGGTAAAGAATCCGCCTGCACTGCAGGAGATTCCAGTTTGATTCCTGGGTTGGGAAGATCCGCTGGAGAAGGGAAAGGCTACCCACTCCAGTATTTTGGCCTGGAAAATTCCATGGACTGTATAGTCCATGGGTTTGCAAACAGTCGGACACGACTGAGCAACTTTCACTCTCACTTTCAATATGTAAGCACCCAGTTCAGTCTATTTGCTATGTGATCTTGGGCAAGTCACTGAAACTCTTGTGCTTCTCTTCTCAGCTGCAAAATAAAGGCTCTACTTTCTGAGGCTGTTATGAGGATTAAATGAGAGAATCCATGCAAAGGGTTGTTAAATTGCTTGTGTTGTTATGCTGCTTCTCTAACTTCATTCCTACATTCCTCTGTGATTCTCCTCCTGCCACCTGAACTCCCATTTCTACCTTAACTTCCAGGTGCTTCTGACGCCTCCCTGGAACACCATCCCAAGATTAACAAACTCTCCTACCCATCCTCCAACTCATCCCTAAGTGTCCACTGATATTCCTGGCTTTCCCCTGAGGTTGGAAATTCCCTTTCAGCCCTTTCCAGTGAAAGTGATTCACATCAAGACATTTACATATATTGGGGAGTCAGGAGGTGACCTAGCATCCTCTTCCAGCCACATTACAACTTCCAGACAATTCCTCCTTCACCCTCAGGTAAAACACACAACACAACCCTGATTCTCCTTCCTCTAAGCTTCAGACCATCTGGTTACACCTCGACTTCCTCTGTGTTGTCCTCTGCTCATGGTTCGTTGAGGGCTTCTCCTGTGCCTCAGCTGTAAAGAATCCGCCTGCAATGCAGGGATGAAGGTTCAATCCCTGGGTCAGGAAGTTCCCCTGGAGGAGGGTGTGGCAGTCCACTCCAGTATATTTACCTGGAGAATCCCCATGGACAGAGGAGCCTGGCAGGCTAGAGTCCATAGGGTCGTAAAGAGTCAGACATGACTGAAGCAACTGAGCACACACACACTCATTCGTTCATTGAAGATCTACCCCAATTACACTGACCACCATGCTATTTTCCAACACACCACATCCTAGGGTTTTTGCACTGTTTGCTTACATGTTAGGTCTTCTCACTGGTTGGTCCTTCTACTTGGAAGCTGTGTCTGCATGCATGCTCTGTCATGTCTGACTCTATGCAACCCTATGAACTGTAGCCCACCCAGTTCCTCATTGCCTCCTCCAGGGGATTATCCCAACCCAGGGATCAAACTCACATCTCCTGTGTCCCCTACATGGCAGGCGGATTCTTTGCTGCTGAGGCATCTGGTCTACCTGGAAAATTCTACCTCAGATCGCCATATAATCCTCACCTCCTTCAGACCTTGGCTCAAATATTAACTTCTCAGTAAATATTTCCCTAATCTTTCCATTTAAAAATGTCACCTACTCACCCCCTATCCCTTTCCTTAGTTCAATTTTTCTATAGCATGTCTCACTTTCTAACATACTATAAAATTTATTATATTATTATTTATTATGCTTCTCTGCTAAATTGTAAGCTCCACAAAGACAAGGATTTGTCTATTTTTTTGTTCACTGTTATATCCAAGTTCTTGGCACATGGTGGACATTCAATAAATACTCATTCAATGAGCAAATGAAATACCACTCTGGCTACCATGAAACTTCACTGTTCCTCATTATAGCAACATTTTTTGATTCAGTTGCCTCTACTCGCCATCTCTAATTCATCTCCTCCTATTCTTTTCTGAGCCTGTTCCAGTCAGGCTTTTGTCACCACTATGCCATTGAAACAGCTCTCATTGATCAAGGTTACCAATGACCTCTATCTTGCCAAAACCACAAATCATTCCCAGTTTGATTTTGCTCAAACTCTCAGTAGTATTTGAGGTGACTATGATCTGCTTTTTTGAAACAGTTTGACACCTTAACTTCCTTAACACAACCCTCTCTTGATTCTATTTATCCTACAATGGCTCAGTTCAGTCACTCAGGCCTGTCTGACTCTTTGCAACCCCATGAACTGCAGCACACCAGGCCTCCCTGTCCATCACCAACTCCCGGAGTTCACACAAACTCATCTCCATTGAGTTGGTGATGCCATCCAGCCATGATCCTCTGTCCTCCTCTCCCCTTCTCCTTCTGCCTTCAATCTTTCCCAGCATCAGGGTCTTTTCAAATGAGTCAGCTCTTCAAATCAGATGGCAAAAGCATTGGAGTTTTAGCTTCAGCATGAGTCCTTACAGTGAACATTCAGGACTAATTTCCTTTAGGATGGACTTGTTGGATCTCCTTACAGTCCAAGGGACTCTCAAGAGTCTTCTCCAACACCACAGTTCAAAAGCATCAATTCTTCGGCACTCAGCTTTCTTTATAGTCCAAATCTCACATCCATACATGACCACTGGAAAAACCATAGTCTTGACAAATGGACCTTTGTTGGCAAAAGAATGTCTCTGCTTTTGAATATGCTATGTTGGTTATAACTTTTCTTCCAAGGAGTAAGTGTCTTTTTATTTCATGGCTGCAATCACCATCTGCAGTGATTTTGGAGCCCAAAAATATAAAGTCTGACACTGTTTCTACTGTTTCCCCATCTATTTCCTATGAAGTGATGGGACCAGATGCCATGATCTTCGTTTTCTGAATGTTGAGCTTTAAGCCAACTTTTTCACTCTCCTCTTTCATTTTCATCAAGAGGCTCTTTAGTTCTTTTTCACTTTTTGCCGTAAGGGTGGTGTCATCTGCATATCTCAGGTTATTGATATTTCTCCCGGCAATCTTGATTCCAGCTTGTGTTTCTTCCAGCCCAGCATTTCTCATGATGTACTCAGCATATTAAGTTAAATTATACTGTCACAGGGTGACAATATACAGCCTTGAGTATTCCTTTTCCTATTTGGAACCAATCTGTTGTTCCATGTCCAGTTCTAATGTTGCTGCCTGACTTGCAAACAGATTTCTCAAGAGGCAGGTCAGGTGGTCTGATATTCCCATCTCTTTCAGAATTTTCCACAGTTTATTGTGATCCACACAGTCAAAGGCTTTGGCATAGTCAATAAAGCAGAAATAGATGTTTTTCTGAAACTCTCTTGCTTTTTCCATGATCCAGTGGATGTTGGCAGTTTGATCTCTGGTTTCTCTGCCTTTTCTAAAACCAGCTTGAACATCTGGAANTTCAGAATTTTCCACAGTTTATTGTGATCCACACAGTCAAAGGCTTTGGCATAGTCAATAAAGCAGAAATAGATGTTTTTCTGAAACTCTCTTGCTTTTTCCATGATCCAGTGGATGTGGGCAATTTGATCTCTGGTTCCTCTGCCTTTTCTAAAACCAGCTTGAACATCTGGAAATACATGGTACATGTATTGTTGAAGCCTGGCTTGGAGAATTTTGAGCATTACTTTACTAGCGTGTGAGATGGGTGCAGTTGTGCAGTAGTTTGAGCATTCTTTGGCATTGCCTTTTCTAGGGACTGGAATGAAAACTGACCTTTTCCAGTCCTGTGGCCACTGCTGAGTTTTCCAAATTTGCTGGCATACTGAGTGTAGCACTTTCACAGCATCATCTTTCCGGATTTGAAACAGCTCAACTAAAATTTCATCACCTCCACTAGCTGTATTCGTAGTGATGCTTTCTAAGGCCCACCTGATTTCACATTCCAGGATGTCTGGCTCTAGGTGAGTGATCACACCATGGTGGTTATCTTGGTCGTGAAGATCTTTTTTGTACAGTTCTTCTGTGTATTCTTGCCACCTCTTCTTAATATCTTCTGCTTCTGTTAGGTCCATATCATTTCTGTCCTTTATTTTCCCATCTTTGCATGGAATGTTCCCTTGGTATCTCTAATCTTCTTGAAGAGATCTCTAGTATTTCCCATTCTGTTGTTTTCCTCTATTTCTTTGCATTGATCCCTGAGGAAGCCTTTCTTATCTCTCCTTGCTATTCTTTGGAACTCTGCATTCAGATGCTTATATCTTTCCTTTTCTCCTTTGCTTTCACTTCTCTTCTTTTCACAGCTATTTGTAAGGCCTCCTCAGACAGCCATTTTGCTTTTTTGCACCTCTTTTTTTTGCGGATGGTCTTGCTGTCTGTCTCCTGTACAATGTCATGAACTTCCATCCATAGTTCATCAGGCACTCTTTCTATCAGATCTAGTCCCTTAAATCTATTTCTCACTTCCACTGTATAATCATTAGGGATTTGATTTAGGTCATACCTGAATGGTCTAGTGGTTTTCCCTACTTTCTTCAATTAAAGTCTGAATTTGGCAATAAGGAGCTCATGATCTGAGCCACAGTCAGCGCCTGGTCTTGTTTTTGCTGACTGTATAGAGCTTCTCTATCTTTGGCTGCAAAGAATATAATCAATCTGATTTCAGTGTTGACCATCTGGTGATGTGATGTGTGGAATCTTCTCTTGTGTTGTTGGAAGAGGGTGTTTGCTATGACCAGTGCGTTCTCTTGGCAAAACTCTATTAGTCTTTGCCCTGCTTCATTCCACATTCCAAGGCCAAATTTGCCTCTTACTCCAGGTGTTTCTTGACTTCCTACTTTTGCATTCCAGTCCCCTGTAATGAAAAGGACATCTTTTTGGGTGTTAATTCTCCTCCTGTATTCAGCATTTTCTTGTTGGATTGCTCCAGGACTCAGTCTGTGACTCTCTTGTCCATGTTTTTTTCACTTGGTTACACTAAAAGCCAGTTTCATACCTATAAATACCATCTGTATACCTTTTATGTCCAATTTTAAATCTCCAGTCTGGAAATCTCTACACTTCAGACTATCTGAAGTTAATATCTCCACTTGAATAGCAGACATTGGGAAACAATTCATATCCAAAAAGAATTCTTAATTTCAGCCCCTTCCCCAACATGCAGTCATCCTCATCTCAATAAATGGGAGTTCTATCCACATATTTTTTTGTGTCAGATATCCGTGAAGCCCTGTCTTTCTCACACATCCTTCACTTAGTCCATCACAAAATACTATCTCTTTCAAATATTTTTACTTTCAAAATATATCCAAAATCTGATCACTTCTCACATACCTCCAGCAGTATGACTTTAGTTAAAATCACTATCGTCTGTCACCTTGACTATCAAACTTGTCTCTTACTTGTTTTGCCTTTTTGCTTTCATTTCTTATGCCTGCCCCCTTACAATCTATTTTTTACACAGTAGGTAGGATGAACCTTTTAAAACATAAGTCAGATCCTCTGACTCCCTTGCTCAAAACCTCCAATGGCTTCCCATCTCAGTTATAACAAGATCCAAGGTCCTCCTGTCCTGAAGGCCCTACACGGTTCAGCCTCCTCCACCCTTCCATCTACTATTACTCTCCCTTTCCCTCCCTCTGCTCCAGCCACACTGGCTTTTTTGCTACTTCACAAGTATGCCAAGTATGGTCCCTTGCTTCTCAAAGTCTTATTTTTTTTTCCATTGGGCCTTGGATGACTATAATTAAATTAATCATAATCTTTGATTGATAGCACATTCTCTTATTAATCCAAGCATATTCACTTTTAGTTAGTTGTTTTTAATAATGTAACAAGCATCCATGAACTTAATAAATAACTAAATCTGACTATATGGCCCCCAATCTCATTCTCTGCCTCCCCTCAGCCCCTGGCAAAGGATCATCATCTTGAATTTTGTGTTCATCATTTTGTGGGGCTCTATTTAATACAGTTTTACTTTATACATACATGTTGTTGTTGTTTAGTCGCTAAGTTCTGTCTGACTCTTTGCGACCCCATGGACTGTAGCCTGCAAGGCTCCCCTGTCCATGGGATTCTCCAGACAAGAATACTGGAGTGGGTTGCCATTGTTCAGGAGATCTTCCCAACCCAGGGATTGAACCTGCATCTTCTGCATTGCAGGCGTATTCTTTACCACTGAGCCAGGGAAGCCCACACATATATTCACACACATATATGATATATATATATATATATATATATATCATACATATATGTTATATATGTGTGTATATGCATACATATGTGGATATGA
>SJXQ01001643.1:0-70717 GCA_006408695.1 Aepyceros melampus | reverse complement strand
TTGTAAAGCAAAACAAACTAAAAAATAAAAATTAATTAAAGAAAAAAAAGAAAATAGTCTAGTCTCTGGAGGGAGGTTACAGCAGAAAGAACTTTGAAGTCAGATGGCCTTTGTTAATAATTGTGGCAGGTGGACTGTGGTATTTTTCATATGTGGAATAATTCAGGTGTTTATACAACTTATCAGAAACTTTTAAATAGTGAGCACTCCAACTTTTTATGCCTAACAGCACTGTGACAATTAATATAGAAATGGATGAAAGAACTGGTAAAGAAAAAACTGAACTCTCAGTTAGATGATAGATAAGATGAGTGAGAAAGAAAGGAAGTTATATTTTTGAATTTACAAATGGAAATTTCTTGGTACAATAATGATGGTTATGTCAACCCCCTAAAGTATGGATATACTTCTAACATAATGATGATTTATTTCTTGGCTTGTTTATTCCGATTAACAATGGCTTGGGCAATTTATTTATTTTTTAATTCTCTAAAACTATAAAATATTTTCTAACAGGCTGCAAAATGATGGCATAAGTCCAAGTTCAGCAGCTCTATAGGTATATTATTCAACTAGCTTGACAGCAAATATATATTTAAATAAACAACCGAATAACTTCTACAAAATTAATCACTAATTCCTATTTTGGGATACTGTCATAGTGTGCTGCTTTCCTTATACAATTATACTTTGTCCTTTTGTATAAAATTATGTTTGTGGGAAATAGATGGGGAAACAGTGGAAACAGTGTCAGACTTTATTTTTTTGGGTTCCAAAATCACTGCAGATGGTGATTGCAGCTATGAAATTAAAAGACGCTTACTCCTGGGAAGGAAACTTATGACCAACCTAGATAGCATATTGAAAATCAGAGGCATTACTTTGCCAACAAAGGTCCATCNCAGTGGAAACAGTGTCAGACTTTATTTTTTTGGGTTCCAAAATCACTGCAGATGGTGATTGCAGCTATGAAATTAAAAGACGCTTACTCCTGGGAAGGAAACTTATGACCAACCTAGATAGCATATTGAAAATCAGAGGCATTACTTTGCCAACAAAGGTCCATCTAGTCAAGGCTATGGTTCTTCCAGTGGTCATGTATGGATGTGAGAGTGTTGGAGAAGACTCTTGAGAGTCCCTTGGACTGCAAGGAGATCCAACCAGTCCATTCTAAAAGAGATCAACCCTGGGTGTTCTTTGGAAGGAATGATGCTAAAGCTGAAACTCTAGTACTTTGGCCACCTGCTGTGAAGAGTTGGTTCATTGGAAAAGACTCTGATGCTGGGAGGGATTGGGGGCAGGAGGAGAAGGGGACAACAGAGGATGAGATGGCTGGATAGCATCACCGACTGGATGGACATGAGTTTGAGTGAACTCCAGGAGTTGGTGATGTACAGGGAGGCCTGGCATGCTACAATTCATGGGGTCACAAAGAGTCGGACATTACTGAGGAACTCAACTGAACTGAGCTGAACTGATGTTTGCGCTCACACATTTAGTTGTTAAGTTGAGCTGAAGTAGAGATAGTTTTGTGTTTAGAATTTGATTATCAGAATGATAGATGATAAACTTCCTGTGGTCTCAGAAACTTGAGACTGTGAATTGATCAGCTGCAACCTTATAAATCACATTTCTAGTTTGGTGACTAGAAATACCAGATCAAATTTTAAGTATTTCAAGTAAGATGAAATTCAGATTACATAAAAGAAATCAATATATATAAATGGTGTTGATTACATTCTTGGCTTCTTTCTTCTGACCAACAAGTGTCGTGTATAGAATTTCAAATAGCATGAAATTTAAGTATGAGAAAGGCAAAAAAAGAGGAAGGAGTGAATAGAAATCAATAGGAGTCTGTAGTAAGAGAAGGTTATATGCAATAATTAACCTGAATCAATTGATATTTTAAATTATTAAATTTTTTATTGAATGTACCATGTTTCTTTATTATTTATTTGGGGTTTTATACTGTAATATTTCAGGATGAAGCAATCAATGTAGATATATGGATCAAAAATGAGTGAGAACAGAACAAAAACTAAATAGACTTTTACCTGAAAATAGTTTGTAAAGACACTGATTATATTCAATAACTGTTAAATAAGTCAAATGAAATGAAATTGTAAAAAATGCTTCACAGGACAAAAGGAAATGATTTAAATCAAGGAACTCAACATAACTGGAAATTGCTATATATAAAATATTTTCCCAAGTAAAAGAACAATATAATTTTTGTAAAATGTACATATTAAATGATTTGCCATACTTTTATAAATGTTTGAAATATTTCAGTATAAAATCTTATTGAAAAACAAAAAACAATATTGAGCAAATGAAAGGCACTACTATGTTCTCAGTCAAGAAGAGGTTATTGTTATAAAGTCAATTCTCCTAAAGTTAGTATATGTATTTAATGAAGTTCTAATGAGAATCTCAATGTTAATTTTTAGGGGGAGGAGCATGTGTAGACAATATTAATGTTTATTACCCCAAAGAGCTAAGAATAAAAGAGAAACCTGAAATGGGACTTTACATTCCAGATATCAGTAGAGCAGAGTGGGAAAGCCTTGAAACACAAATAAACACGGTATTGGTAAAAAAACTAACAAGTTACAGGAATAGAAAACATATTTCATAAATAAATCTCTGTAAAAATGATACTTTAATGTTTAAATTATATATTCAAATGAAAAGGAAAATTACTTTTTTTTCTGGTATTTTTGTTCAGATATTATTGGCTCTCTATCTAAAAGAACTAAAATTAGAATCTATCTTATCTCCTATACAAAAATAAACTCCAAATAAGAAAAAAACTTAAACATGGAAGATAAAGAATAAAACCTGAGACAAAAGACTTCAGGAGAGTGTTTATAATACCTAAGATCTTGCAAAATATTCTTAATAGAAAGTGTAAACCCGGAAGACAAAAAATATAGCCGTAATTGGCATAGTTCAATTCAGTCGCTCAGTCGTGTCCAACTCTTTGTGACCCCATGAACTGCAGCACACTAGGCCTCCCTGTCCATCACCAACTCCCGGAGTTTACCCAAACTCATGTCCATTGAGTCGATGATGCCATCCAACAATCTCATCCTCTGTTGTCCCCTTCTCCTCCTGCCCTCAGTCTTTCCCAGCATCAGAGTCTTCTCAAATAAGTCAGCTCTTCACATCAGGTGGCCAAAGTATTGGAGTTTCAGCTTTAACATCAGTCCTTCCAATGAACACTCAGGACTGATCTCCTTTAAAAGGAAGGACTGGTTGGATCTCCTTGCAGTCCAAGGGACTTTCTAGAGTCTTCTCCAATACCACAGTTCAAATACATCAATTCTTCAGCACTCAGCTGTCTTTATAGTCATACTCTCACATCCATACATGATGACTGGAACAACCATAGCCTTGACTAGATGGACCTTTGTTGGCAAAGTAACATCTCTGTTTTTGAATATGCTGTCTAGATTGGTCATAACTTTCCTTCCAAGGAGTAAGCGTCTTTTAATTTCATGGCTGCAATCACCATCTGCAGTGATTTTGGAACCCAAAAAAATAAAGTCAGCCACTGTTTCCCCATCTATTTCCCATGAAGTGATGGCACCGGATGCCATGATCTTCGTTTTCTGAATGTTGAGCTTTAAGCCAACTTTTTCACTCTCCTCTTTCACTTTCATCAAGAGGCTCTTTAGCTCCTCTTCACTTTCTGCCATAAGGTTGGTGTCATCTGCATATCTGAGGTTATTGATATTTTCCCGGCAATCTTGATTCCAGCTCGTGCTTCTCCCAGTGTTTCTCAGGATGTACTCTGCATATAAGTTAAATAAGCAGAGTGCCAATATACAGCCTTGATGTACTCCTTTTTCTATTTGGAACCAGTCTGTTGTTCCATGTCCAGTTCTAACTGTTGCTTCCTGATCTGCATACAGGAGCAAAAGATATTAAGAAGAGGTGGCAAGGATACACAGAAGAACTGTACAGAAAGAGCTTCACGACCCAGATAATCCCGATGGTGTGATCACTCACCTACAGCCAGACATCCTGGAATGTAAAGTCAAGTCGGCCTTAGGAAGCATCACTATGAAGAAAATCTAGTAGAGGTGATGGAATTCCACTTGAGCTTTCAAAATCCTAAAAGATGATGCTATGAAAGTGCTGCAGTCAATATGTCAGCAAATCTGAAAAACTCAGCAGTGGCCACAGGATTGGGAAAGGTCAGTTTTCATTCCAGTCCCAAAGAAAGGCAATGCCAAAGAATGCTCAAACTACCACACAATTGCACTCATCTCATACACTAGTAAAGTAATTGGCTATAGGAAAACTGCAAATTGTTTCATTTTAAAGTATATTAAAAATAATGCCAATGATAAAATGAGAAATGTGGGAAAATATCTGTAACAGATTTGATAGGCTAAGACTTAATATCGATAATTTACAAGCAGGTATCACAATTTGACAAAAGATATAGAAAAGAGGAAAAGGGTAAAAGACACTTTACAATATTGTAAATTGAAAAGAAAACAGACATGAAAGAGACATTACAGTTCACTAGTTGTCAGGGAATGAAAATTAGTGTAACACGGAGATGTCTTGTTATTCCTAGCAAAGTCAAAATTTAAAGGAAAGCTATACATATACACACTGCAGATACAAATGGGACGTTTAAAATATTTGTGGAAATTATCTGGCAAGTACTACTGAGATTAAATATAATATACCCTTGATGCAGATTTTCTACCAGCCTACAGAATCTATATGACAGAAATCAAAGCAATATTACCTAAGGTTATATGTACATGGATTTTATTCTATTATTGCTTATGGTGGCATTTTTACAGTGGAAAATTAAATAATATTATATGTACATTAAGGAATAAAATACAGCCACTAACAAAGTGAATTTTATTTATACAAATAATCTAGCATCTCTATATCAAGTTGTGGTTTTCTTGACATTTTTTTTTTCTTGACATTTTTTAGTTACATATATGACTACAGAAACACTCAGTAACTGGAGATTGATAAGCCTTGTAACATGACATACTCAGAAATAAAAGTAAATGATATTTAGAGGTCATAGTGGGTGGCAAATGAGGAAAATATAGAAGGATATCATATTGTTTACATGGATAAACTTGATACAAGTGAGCTGATGTGGGAGAAAGGTGAGGAGATTGGAAAGGGTGAGACCAAAAAGAAAAAATGAAAAAGGCTGTATATAATAAAACAAAGACATAATCACACATCTATGTATGTATATATGAATTTATTCATGACTATATATTTACTATGTCAGCAAATCTGGAAAACTCAGCAGTGCCCACAGGAATGGAAAAGGGCAATTTTCATTCCAATCCCAAAGAAGGGCAATGCCAAAGAATATTCAAACTACTGCATGATTGGACTCATTCCACATGCTAGCAAGGTAATGCTGAAAATTCTTCAAGCCAGGCTTCAACAGTATGTGAACTGAGAACTTCTAGATATACAAGCTGAATTTAGGAAAGGCAGAGGAACCAGAAATCAAATTGCCAACATCCGTTGGATCATAAAAAAAGCAAGAGAATTCCAGAAAAATATCTCCTACATTACTGACTATGCTAAAGCCTTTGATTGTGTAGATCACAACAAACTGTGAAAAATTCTTAAAGAGATGGGAATACTAGACCACCTTACATGCCTCCTGAAAAACCTGTATGTAGGAGAAGAAGCAACAGTTAGAACCAGACTTGAAACAATGGACTTGTTTAAAACTGGGAAAGGAGTACATGATGGCTTTATATTGTCACCCCGCTTATTTAACTTATACGCAGAGTACATCATGAGGGATGCTCGGCTGTATGAGTCACAAGCTCAAATCAAGATTTCCAGGAGAAATGTCAACAACCTCAGATATGTAGATGACACCACCCTTATGGCAGAAAGCGAAGAGGAATTAAAAGCCTCTTGATGTAGGTGAAATAGAGGAGTGAGGAGCCTTGCCTAAAACTCAACATTCAAAAAGCTAAGATCATGGTACCCAGTCTATTACTTCATGGCAAATAGATAGGGAAACAATTGAAAGAGTGACAGGCTTTTATTTTCTTGGGCTCCAAAATCACTGCTGACAGTCACTGCAGCCATGAAATTAAAAGATGCTTAAAGGCAAAATGATAGGATACTGAAAGAGCAATTCCCCAGGTAGGTAGGAGCCCAACATGCTACTGGAGATCTGTGGAGAAATAACTCCAGAGAGAATGAAGGGATGGAGCCAAAGCAAAACCAGTACCCAGTTGTGGATGTGACTGGTGATAGAAGCAAGGTCTGATGCTGTAAAGAGCAATATTGTAAAGGAACCTGGAATGTTAGGTCCATGAATCAAGGCAAATTGGAACCAGTCTATTCTGAAGGAGATCAACCCTGGGATTTCTTTGGAAGGAATGATGCTGAAGCTGAAGATCCAGTCCTTTGGCCACCTCATGCGAAGAGTTGACTCATTGGAAAAGACCCTGATGCTGGGAGGGATTGAGGGCAGGAGGAGAAGGGGACGACAGAGGATGAGATGGCTGGATGGCATCACGGACTCAATGGACGTGAGTCTGAGTGAACTCCGGGAGTTGGTGATGGACAGGGAGGCCTGGCATGCTTCGATTCATGGGGTGGCAAAGAGTCGGACACGACTGAGCGACTGAACTGAACTGAAACAGGAGATGGCAACAGTGAATGTTGACATTCTAGGAGTCAGCGAACTAAAATGGACTGGAATGGGTGAATTTAACTCAGATGACCATTATATCTACTACTGCAGGCAGGAATCCCTTGGAAGAAATGGAGTAGGCATCATGGTCAACAAAAGAGTCCAAAATGCAGTACGTGGATGCAATCTCAAAAATGACAGAATGATCTCTGTTCGTTTCCAAGGCAAACCATTCAATATCACAGTAATCCAAGTCTATGCCCCAACCAGTAATGCTGAAGAAGCTGATGTTGAATGGTTCTATGAAGACCTACAAGACCTTTTAGAACTAACACCCAAAAAAGATGTCCTTTTCATTATAGGGGACTGGATGCAAAAGTAGGAAGTCAAGAAACACCTGGAGTAACAGGCAAATTTGGCCATGGAGTACAGAATGAAGCAGGGCAAAGGCTAATAGAGTTTTGCCAAGAGAACACACTAGTCGTAGCAAACACCCTCTTGCAACAACACAAGAGAAGACTCTACACATGGACATCACCAGATGGTCAACATCGAAATCAGACTAATTATAGTCTTTGCAGCCAAAGATGGAGAAGCTCTATACAGTCAGCAAAAACAAGACCGGGAGCTGACTGTGGCTCAGGTCATGAACTCCTTATTGCCAAATTCAGACTCAAATTGAAGAAAGTGGGGAAAACCACTAGACCATTCAGGTATGACTGAAATAAAATCCCTTATGATTATACAGTGGAAGTGAGAAATAGATTTAAGGGAATAGATCTGATAGACAGAGTGCCTGATGAACTATGGAATGAGGTTCATGATATTGTACAGGAGATAGGGATCAAGACCATCCCCATGGAAAAGAAATGCAAAAAGGCAAAATGGCTGTCTGGGGAGGCCTTACAAATAGCTGTGCAAAGAAGAGAAGCCAAAAGCAAAGGAGAAAAGGAAAGATATAAGCATCTGAATGCAGAGTTCCAAAGAATAGCAAGAAGAGATAAGAAAGCCTTCCTCGGTAATCAATGCAAAGAAATAGAGGAAAAGAACAGAATGGGAAAGACTAGAGATCTCTTCAAGAAAATTAGAGATACCAAGGGAACATTTCACGCAAAGATGGGCTCAATAAAGGACACAAATTGTATGGACCTAACAGAAGCAGAAAATATTAAGAAGAGGTGTCAAGGATACACAGAAGAACTGTACAAAAAAGGGCTTCACCACCCAGATACTCATGATGGTGTGATCACTCACCTAGAGCCAGACATCCTGGAATGTGAAGTCAAGTGGGCCTTAGAAAGTGTCACTATGAACAAAGCTAGTGGAGGTGATGGAAATCCAGCAGAGCTATTTAAAATGCTGAAAGATAATGCTGTGAAAGTGCTGCACTCAATATGTCAGCAAATTTGGAAAACTCAGCAGTGGCCACAGGACTGGAAAGGGTCAGATTTCATTTCAATCCCAAAGAAAGGCAATGCCAAAGAATGCTCAAACTACTGCACAATTGCACTCATCTTACACGCTAGTAGAGTAATGTTCAAAATTCTCCAAGCCAGGCTTCAGCAATACGTGGACTGTGAACTTCCAGATGTTCAAGCTGGTTTTATTTCATTTATTTAATATTTTCAATTGCAATGCAAACTTTTTTTTTTTTAACTTTACAATATTGTATTGGTTTTGTCATACACCAACATGAATCCACCATGGGTGTATACATGTTTCCCATCCTGAACCCTCCTCTTGCCCCCCTCATCCCAGTGTACCAGCGTCAAGCATCCTATATCCTGCATCAAACCTGGACTGGTGATCCATTCTTATGACAGTATACGTGTTTCAATGCCATTCTCCCAAATCATCCCACCCTCTCCTTCTCCCACAGAGTCCAAAAGACTCTTCAATACATCTCTGTCTCTTTTGCTATCTCACATACAGGGTTATCGTTACCATCTTTCTAAATTCTGTATATATGTGTTAGTACTGTATTGACGTTTTTCTTTCTGGCTTACTTCACTCTGTAAAATTGGCTCCAATTTCATCAACCTCATTAGAACTGATTCAAATGTATTCTTTTTAATGGTTGAGTAATACTCCATTGTATATAGGTACCACAGCTTTCTTATCCATTCATCTGCTGATGGACATCTAGGTTGTTTCCATGTCCTGGCTATTATAAACAGTGCTGCGATGAACATTGGGGTACACGTGTGTCTTTCAATTCTGGTTTCCTCAGTGTGTATGCCCAGCAGTGGGATTGCTGGGTCATAAGGCAGTTCTATTTCCAGTTTTTTAAGGAATCTCCGCACTGTTCTCCATAGTGGCTGTACTAGTTTGCATTCCCACAAACAGTGTAAGAGGGTTCCCTTTTCTCCACAATCTCTCCAGCATTTATTGCTTGTAGACTTTTGGATCGCAGCCATTCTGACTGGCATGAAATGGTACCTCATTGTGGTCTTGATTTGCATTTCTCTGATAATGAGTGATGTTGAGCATCTTTTCATGTGTTTGTTAGCCATCTGTATGTCTTCTTTGGAGAAATGTCTGTTTAGCTCTGGCCCATTTTTTTGATTGGTTCGTTCGTTTTTCTGGAATTGAGCTGCAGGAGTTGCTTGTATATTTTTGAGATTAGTTGTTTGTCAGTTGCTTCATTTGTTATTATTTTCTCCCATTTCAAAGGCTGTCTTTTCAATTTGCTTATAGTTTCCTGCAGAAGTTTTTAAGTTTAATTAGGTCCCACTTGTTTATTTTTGCTCTCATTTCCAATATTCTGGGAGGTGGGTCATAGAGGATCCTGCTGTGATTTATGTCAGAGAGTGTTTTGCCTATGTTCTCTTCTGGAGTTTTATAGTTTCTGGTCTTACATTTAGATCTTTAGTCCATTTTGAGTTTATTTTTGTGTATGTTGTTAGAAAGTGTTCTAGTTTCTTTTACAAGTGGTTGACCAGTTTTCCCAGCACCACTTGTTAAAGAGATTTTCTTTTCTCCATTATATATTCTTGCCTCCTTTGTCAAAGATAAGGTGTCCATAGGTGCGTGGGTTTATCTCTGGGCTTTCTATTTTGTTCCATTGATCTATATTTCTGTCTTTGTGCCAGTATCATACTGTCTTGATGACTGTGGCTTTGTAGTAGAGCCTGAAGTCAGGCAGGTTGCTTCCTCCAGTTCCATTCTTCTTTCTCAAGATTGCTTTGGCTATTTGAGGTTTTTTGTATTTCCATACAAATTGTGAAATCATTTGTTCTAGCTCTGTGAAAAATACTCTTGGTAGCTTTATAGGGATTGCATTGAATCTATAGATTGCTTTGGGTAGTATACTCATTTTAGAAAGGCAGAGGAACCAGAGATCAAATTGCCAACATCGGCTGGATCATGGAAAAAGCAAGAGAGTTCCAGAAAAACATCTATTTCTGCTTCATTGACTATGCCAAAGCATTTGACTGTGTGGATCACAATAAACTGTAGAAAATTCTGAAAGAGATGGGAATACCAGACCACCCAACCTGCCTCTTGAGAAATCTGTATGCAGATCAGGAAGCAACAGTTAGAACTGGACATGGAACAACAGATTGGTTCCAAATAGGAAAAGGAGTACGTCAAGGCTGTATATTGTCACCCTACTTATTTAACTCATATGCCGAGTACATCTTGAGAAATGCTGGGCTGGAAGAAGCACAAGGTGGAATCAAGATTGTTTGGAGAAATATCAATAACCTCAGATATGCAGATGACACCACCCTTTTGGCAGAAAGTGAAGAGGAAGTAAAAAGTCTCTTGAAAGTGAAAGAGGAGAGTGAAAAAGTTGGCTTAAAGCTCAACGTTCAGAAAATGAAGATCATGGCATCTGGCCCCATCACTTCAGGGAAATAGATGGGGAAACAGTGGAAACAGTGTCAGAGTTTATTTTGGGGGGCTCCAAAATCACTGCAGATGGTGACTGCAGCCATGAAACTAAAAGACGCTTACTCCTTGGAAGAAAAGTTATGACCAGCCTAGATAGCATATTCAAAAGCAGAGACATTACTTGGCCGACTAAAGTCTATCTAGTCAAGGCTATGGTTTTTCCAGTGGTCATGTATGGATGTGAGTGTTGGACTGTGAAGAAAGCTGAGTGCTGAAAATTGATGCTTTTGAACTGTGGTGTTGGAGAAGACTCTTGAGAGTCCCTTGGACTGCAAGGCGATCCAACCAGTCCATTCTAAATGAGATCAGTCCTGGGTATTCTTTCGAAGGAATGATGCTGAAGCTGAAAGTCCAGTACTTTGACCACCTGATGCGAAGAATTGACTCACTGGGAAAGACTCTGATGCTGGGAGGGATTGGGGGCAGGAGGAGAAGGGGATGACAGAGCACGAGCTGGCTGGATGGCATCACTGACTCGATGGACGTGAGTCTGAGTGAACTCCGGGAGTTAGTGATTGACAGGGTGGCCTGGCATGCTGCAGTTCATGGGGTCTCAAATGGGCGGACATGACTGAGCGACTGAACTGAACTGAACTAGTCCTTGAAAGAAAAGCTATGATATACCTAGACAGCATATTAAAAGGCAGACACAAGACTTGCCAACAAACATTTGTATAGTCAAAGCTATGGTTTTTCTAGTAGTCATGCACGGATATAGGAGCTGGACCATAAAAAAGGCTGAGCAGTGAAGAATTGATGCATTTGAATTTTGGTGCTGGAGAAGACTCATCCCAAGGGATGAAATAAAAATCCTCCCCCTCCCCCCCCCCCTTAGAATCACCAACAATTTCCCACCATGTCTCATTGACTCTTTTTAGGTCACATGCTAAGTTAGCAGCTGATCATTGCAGCCAAGAGAACTCACATTATGTTAATCTTGGGTCATGTACTCCTCACCAAAGTCAGAGGATTGATTCAATTGAACCACATGGGCTAAGAACACAGCAACTTGAATTTGCAAATTTTCATTAGTGAAAAAAGGGAAAATATAGCTGTATGGCTGACTACAGTCAATTAACACTACTATGAATTCTGAAATTCTAAAACTGGCTACCATTTACTGTGAGCTTTTGAAAGAAAATAAGATAGTAACTTATAGGAAAAGATGTATCTGTATATGACTTGGGCTCTATCTGTAGTAAAGGAGCACTCAACATCTGAAAATTGAATAGTAATTGACTAAACCTTTACATAAGAGCATTTTCTGCTTTGAAACTATGAATATGAGGGTAAATACATTGTCAGATTCTTTTCTGGTTTGGCTTTTAAAAATAATTTCACTTTCACGAAACTGGATCATTTAGTCTGGGAAGAATAAAATCTGTTCACTTTTGTGCTTTTTGCTTCATTTTGACTGTCTTCACTGGTTTTCTTTATTAACTGCTTTCAGGAACATTCAATGGGAAACTAGATAGCTTTCTGTTCATTCATCAAAATGTTAAGGAACTTTTCTGTTTTTAAAACTTAAAGGAAATTTGTAAAATATTTTAAAAAGTAAGGGTTATAGAATGGAAGGACAATAAGATAGCATTATAACTGAAATGACTCTTGTGATCTGAAGCTTTTGTTTTTTCTTAATAAAGCTTTCAAACCTCTTTTCAATTAAACTAGCAGTTAACAGAACAAGAATTCCAATGTAAAAGGATTATTTTCAAATTCATCCATTGCAAAGATATACTGGTTTTAAGATATTAGCACTCACCACAGAAGGTGGCATCCCAATTTTTACCTGAAGGCAATAATTGATTCTGTTTATATTTGTTAAGGTTATTTTTGCTTTTATTTAATTGCATTTTAAAATTTACTAATGCTTATAAAAATCTAAAGGTTTACAAAGATATTAAAGACACTACTAATTTGAGTTTTTAAATACACTGTTGTCCAGGTTTTATGAAATGCATTCAAATTGTAGGGGAGCCAAAATATTTTGGGTGACAACTAAATTCATAAAATGGATATAATCAAATTGGTAATTCTAAGCTAAAGCTTTGATTATTTAGAACACTTAGAAAATGAGACTTCTCGAATTAAAAAAGAAACATATTTTTGAGGAGTGGTGTAGTGATACTTAAGTTGTATGATTCATTTATTTATATTTTTTGGCTCTTTTGAGAAGAATCTTTTCCATTTCTTCTCCACCATAAGCAGTGAATATTGGTCATAATTTATCTGTTTTCTTTCTTTTTTTTTTTTTAATCTGTTTTCTTATTGTTAGGTAGGAAGTTAGTCATGAGCAAGGAGGGAAGGCCTGGCTGAAAGGGATGCCAGCTGATCTCTAAAACCCATCCCAGACACACCCAGGAGAGCTCACAGATGTCCTACAAAATAACCACAGAGACTTTACTAACTCCTGCACATGAGCTGTAGACACATAGTGGATACAGAAAAACCGCTAGGGTTTTTCAAAGTAACCTAAGCAGCAAGGAGACCATTAAGGATTTATAAATATTCCACATCTGATTATAACAGACTGAATTATGGAAAGACATAAACACAGTCTGCTGTTATATAACATGCCAATGTCAATCAGCCTTGAGCGTATGCCCATTTGCATTCCCTTTCATTGATTGGTGGTGAGTATAAGCCCTATTTTGCACAGGGCATAACCAGAAGGAGGAGACTGGAAATATAAAAAGGGGGGAAGCCAACAGGGAAAAACAAGCTTCCTTTAAGTTTGGCCTGCGCTCATATTTTGAAAGTGTTTATCTAATAAAATTTCTGTCTGCTTGAGCTAAACTGAGCTATAAACACTTTAGTCCATCATTCCAAATTTTTATCGTGATGAGGTAAGAACTGAGGGAGAAAAATAAACTGACCTGACGTTATGATTCTTGTTGCTGTTCAGTTGCTCAGTCATGTCTGATTCTTTGTGACCTCGTGGACTGCAGCATGCCAGGCTTCCCTGTTCTTTACTGTGTCCTGGAGCTTGCTCAAACTCATGTCTATTGAGTCAGTAATGCCATCTAGTAATACCAGTAATACCTAGTAATACCTAGTAATACCATCCCAGTAATACCATCTTATCCTAGATGAGATCATCCCTCATTCCTCATCCCTTTCTCCTTCTGCCTTCAATCTTTCCCAGCATCAGGGTCTTTTCCAATGAGTTGGCTCTTTGCATCAGGTGGCCAAAGTATTGGAGTTTCAGCTTTAGTATCTGTCCTTCCAGTGAATATTCAGGATTGATTTCCTTTAGGATTGACTGGTTTGATCTCCTAGCAGTCCAAGGAACTCTTGAGAGTTTTCTCGAACATATCTCCCTTTTTGAGTATTTGACATTTCTAAATCTATTTAAGTTTTGCCTTAGAAGTTTTTTGTATATATTTAAATTTCTTATAAATTTAATATCCAATTGGGGATTGGCTAACATTTAATATTTTAAGTAGGTTTTATAAACATATATTGAAAATGTTTGATATATTGAATACTGTTTTGGGGAGGGTAACTTTGCTTTTAATAGTGATATAAAATGAAAATAGCCAATGAAACCATTTTATAAAGCTCTATTGGAGTGGAGGTTTTATAAAGCTCTATTTAGATGTCTATTACGCTTCTCTTTAAAAAAAAAAATTAAATTTCTGAACAAGAAAGATATACTTTTGTAGGTAGAGACCTTGCTTCTTCATGACCTTTAGTACTTCTCATATATTTCCTTTCATTTAATCTATATTTTAGTAAGGTGGATATTAAAATTATTGTTTTAGAGAAGAGGAAACAAAGGCTTGATGCTTTTGAATTGTGGTGTTGGAGAAGACTCTTGAGAGCCCCTTGGACTGCAAGAAGATCCAACCAGTCCTTTCTAAAGGAGATCAGTCCTGGGTGTTCATTGGAAGGACTGATGTTGAAGCTGAAATTGCAATATTTTGGTCACCTGATGCAAAGAGCTGACTCATTTGAAAAGACCCTGATGCTGGGAAAGATTGAAGGTGGGAGGAGAAGGGGATGACAGAGGATGAGATGGTTGGATGCACCGACTGGATGCACCTACTTTGGGTGAACTCCAGGAGTTGGTGATGGACAGAGAAGCCTAGTGGGTTGCAGTCCTTGGAGTCGCAAAGAGTCGGACACGACTGAGCGACTGAACTGAACTGAACTGAACTGAATGGTGGAGTCAGGCTCTGAATGCAGCCTCTCTGGTTCCAATAATGAAGCTTTTAATCATTTCATTAGAAGTTACCACTACTTTTTTTTTTTTATTAAATGGGAACTTTTATAATGAGTTGCTGTTTGACATGAAGTTTTCAAGAGTGTAAGATAAAAAAGAATCTGTAAAGAAAAAAGCCCTGTAGATGCTTCTGATACATACACAATATAAACCCAAATAAAACTATGTCATAGCAAAAGGATTGCACATGATTGGGCAAACATTTATTATACATTATTTCAGGATCACTTGCACTCCGAAATTCTTATGGAAACGGCATTACTTCGGTAAGTATTAACGCTGTATCTCCAAGTCCCAGAATATAAAGTCAAAACAGACGTCCAGATAATTAATACTTAAAAGGAGCATGAGAACGGAATTGTTTAGGGTTTTTATTTGTAGTTCCCCTGGGCCAATCTCTCAGTTATGATTTTTAGGATCCCTCCCACCCCGCCTTCCAAGGCGCTGAAAATCTTCCTCTTTTCGATTAGTTTTCCTTGGGAAAAGCTAGGACTCTACACATGCCCAAAATATCTGGGGACTGATGATGGGCCTGTAAGAACCAAAAAAAGACAATTTAGAGAAGAAAACAAAGTGAAAAACAAATGCTTCAGGGTCAAAACTGAAGAAAACCAAGCCACTTCGGTTAGAAAATGTGTGCAAACCAAGTCCACTGATTCATTTTACCTCTTCCACTCCAGGCACTGCTTGTTGAGTGTTAGGGTAACTAGGGAACGGAGGTTGCCCTGGTAACGTAGGAAGCTCGGAGGGCTTCAACGCTCAGGGCTCTAGGCAGCCCTTCCGGGCCCGCGTGATGGGAGGGCTGGAGGCCAGACTCTCGCGAGAGCTGTGTGTGCGTTCTACCTACGTCTTCGCGGTTGGCGTTAGGGCTGCGGCGGCCAGTCAGGGGCAAGGCCCCTGGGGCGTTTCAGATGGCTACTCAGCAAGGGACGCCCTCCTCGGCCCTGCGGGTCCTGGAAGAAGCGTTGGGCATGGGCCTGTCGGCTGCCGGGGACACCGCGGAGGCGGTGGCTGCTGAGGGTGCCTACTACCTGGAGCGTATCCTTCGCCTGTAGGCGTGGCACCCAGACGCTGGCCGCGGTAACGGGTGGTGGGAGCGAGGGCGCCCTTTGTAGCCTGGGGTCCGCCAGCTGGTAGAGGCGCCTGTTGGATCTCACGGTGATCTTTCAAAACCGCGACCCCGGAAACCTGCCCACTGTAATTTTTCGCCTTGTGATAGTTGTAGGCTGGTGTGTTCCTGTTGGAAAAAGTTCGTAGTCACCACTCAGTAAACTTTGCAATTTTGTTTAAAGTAGCCCCACAAATTAATCCAACCCTCCTTTCACTCAGTGGTTTTCTTAAACACAGAATGCCGTGAAAATAAATTCCGTAGGGGAATATCCAGAGGTTGAGGAAAAAACCGCTCCGTTTAGGCTTTAACATCAGGGTATCTAGTCTGTAGATGGCCCAGTTGTCCAGTGCTTCTGTGATTTGTTTTGGTAGCAGCGACCTACTGGATAGTTTCATTGTAGGCTACTTAATGATGAGAACTTTTTACCCCTTTTAGTAACTAAATAGTATCCTGGTGAGCTGACAAGTCTCAGCGGTGCTATGAAGAAATCAGATAAGACTGAGACGAGCAGTTATCAATGGAAATAACTAGAAAAATTGAATAGCCACATGTGGATGTGTAGGCTCACTATTTTTTGGGTAAAACTTTTGAGCTCCCCTTCTCTAAATTAATGGTACAAGAGATGGGGAGGGATCATGAGAAAGATAACTATTCTTCTGGCAGATAAGAGAGAGATGGGTAATTTGTTTTATTCTTAAAGGTACCAAGGAAACTGCAAAATTTGTTTTTTTGTTGTTGTTCAAATATAATCCACTGGATTTAATTCAAGATTTCAGAGATCCAGCAATGATTCATTTTGTAGGTTTTTAAACTGATTAACCTGTCCTGACTCAGGCCAAGTACACATCCTTATTACAGAGAGCTTTGAATAACTTGATTGAAAAGCTCAAAGAAAATATATGTAGTTTATTTAATGCGGACATATTTATAGGAGTGTGTTTGAATAATTTGAAAGCAATTTGAGAGAAAGATGTGGGTGCTTTAGTGTTTTAAGTGAGATCTTATTCTGTTCTCCTGACCCTTAACAAGCTGTCTTTTCCAGTAATATTCCTTTTTAAATTCAGAAACAATTCAGTGACTCTTTCATAGCTGATTTATGTCTAAAACATGAAGTTATTCAATGCCCATGTTAGTGATAACCCGGCATCTTATATCTGCCTGCATTAAAACGATTTCTGTCACAGTATTTTGAGTGTTAACATGAGACAAATAGAGTGAGGTAAGTTTTTGCAAACATCTTTATGAAATAAGTCATGAGACTCCAATATAGTAGAACTTTCACTAATGAAAATCTGCTTTACTAAAATTGCATGGAGGTCACTGAGTTGCAACTGACAACATATTAGACTTTTCCAAGTAATTACATTTACAAATAAAAGCAGCTATAACTTTTTCACCGAGGATGAGATGGCTGGATGGCATCACAGACTCAATGGACGTGAGTCTGAGTGAACTCCGGGGGTTGGTGATGGACAGGGAGGCCTGGCGTACTGTGATTCATGGGGTCGCAAAGAGTCGGACACGACTGCGCGACTGAACTAACTAACTAACTGTAACTTTTTCAGGTCGGTAATTCAGTCATGTCCAACTCTTTGCAACCCTATGAACCATAGGATGCCATACCTCCCTATCTATCACCAACTGCTGTAGTCTACCCAAACCCATGTTCATTGAGTCGGTAATACCATCCAACCATCTCATCCTCTGTCGTCCCCTTCTCCTCCTGCCCTCAATCTTTACCAGAATCAGGGTCTTTTCAAATGAGTCAGCTGTTCGATCGGATGGCCAGTGTATTGGAGTTTCAGCTTGAACATGAGTCCTTCCAATGAACACCCAGGACTGATCTCCTTTAGGATGGACTAGTTAGATCTTCTTGCAGTCCAAGGGGCTCTCAAGAGTCTTCTCCAACACCACAGTTCAAAAGCATCAATTCTTCGGCACTCAGCTTTCTTTATATACCAACTCTCACACCCATACATGATGACTGGAAAAACCATAGCCTTGACTAGATGGACCTTTGTTGGCAAAGTAATGTCTCTGCTTTTGAATATGCTGTCTAGGTTAGTCATAACTTTCATTCCAAGGAGTAAGCATCTTTTAATTTCATGGCTGTGGTCACCATCTGCAGTGATTTTGGAACCCCAAAAAATAAAGTCAGCCACTGTTTCCCCATCTATTTCCCAAGTGATGGGACCAGATGCCATGATCTTCGTTTTCTGAATGTTGAGCTTTAAGCCAACTTTTCCACTCTCCTTTTTTACTTTCATCAGGAGGCTCTTTAGTTCTTCTTCACTTTCTGCCATAAGGATGGTGTCATCTACATATCTGAGGTTATTGATATTTCTCCCAGCAATCTTGATTCCAGCTTGTGCTTCCTCCAGCCCAGTGTTTCTCAAGATGTACTCTGCATATAAATTAAATAAGCAGGGTGACAATATATAGCCTTGACATACTCCTTTTCCTATTTGGAACCAGTCTTTTGTTCCATGTCCAGTTCTAACTGTTGCTTCCTGACCTGCATACAGATTTCTCAAGAGACAGGTCAGGTGGTCTGGTATTCCCATCTCTTTCAGAATTTTCCACAGTTTATTGTGATCCACACAGTCAAAGGCTTTGGCATAGTCAATAAAGTAAAAGTAGATGTATTTTCTGAAACTCTCTTTCTTTTTTGATGATCCAGCAAACTCTCTTTCTTTTTTGATCTCTGGTTCCTCTGCCTTTTCTAAATCCAGCTTGAACATCTGGAAGGTCACACATTGCTGAAGCCTAGTTTGGAGAATTTTGAGGATTACTTTACTGCGTGTGAGATGAGTGCAATTGTGCAGTAGTTTGAGCATTCTTTTGCATTGCCTTTCTTTGGGATTGGAAGGAAAACTGACCTTTTCCAGTCCTGTGGCCACTGCTGAGTTTTCCAAATTTGCTGACATATTAAGTGCAGCACTTTAATAGCATCATCTTTCAGGATTTGAAATAACTGGAATTCCATCATCTCCACTAGCTTTGTTCGTAGTGATGCTTCCTAAGGCCCACTTGACTTCACATTCCAGCATGTCTGGCTCTAGGTGAGTGTGAGTGATCACACCACTGTGATTATCTGGGTTGTGAAGATCTTTTTTGTATAGTTCTTCTGTTTATTCTTGTCACCTCTTAATATCTTCTGCTTCTGTTAGGTCCATACAATTTGTGTCCTATATTGAGCCCCATCTTTGCATGAAATGTTCCCTTGGTATCTCTAATTTTCCTGAAGAGATCTCTAGTTTTCTCCATTCTGTTGTTTTCCTCTATTTCTTTGCATTGATCATTGAGGAAGGCTTTTTTATCTCTCCTGCTATTCTTTGGAACTCTGCATTCAGATGAGTGTATCTTTCCTTTTCTCCTGTGCTTTTTGCTTCTCTTTTTCACAGCTATTTGTAAGCCCTCCTCAGACAGCCATTTTGCTTTTTTGCATTTCTTTTTCTTGGGAATGGTCTTGATTCCTGTCTCCTGTACAATGTCATGAACCTCTATCCATAGTTCTTCAGGCACTGTATCAGATATAGTCCCTTAAATCTATTTCTCACTTCCACTGTATAGTCATAAGGGATTTGATTTAGGTCATACCTGAGTGGTCTAGTGGTTTTCCCCACTTTCTTCAATTTAAGTCTGAATTTGGCAATAAGGAGTTCATGATCTGAGCCACAGTCAGCTCCTGGTTTTGTTTTTTGCTGACTGTATAGAGCTTCTCCATCTTTGCCTGCAAAGAATATAATCAATCTGATTTTGGGGTTGACCATCTCGTGACGTCCATGTGTAGAGTCTTCTCTTGTGTTATGGAAGAGGGGTTTGCTGTGACCACTGTGTTCTTTTGGCAGAACTTTATTAGCCTTTGCCCTGCTTAATTTTGTACTCCATGGCCAAATTTGCCTGTTACTCCAGGTGTTTCTTGACTTCCTACTTTTGCATTTCAGTCCCCTATAATGAAAAGGAAATTTTGGGTGGTGTTAGTTCTAGGTCTTGTAGGTCTTCATAGAACCATTCAACTTCAGCTTTTTCAGCTGGTTGAGGCATAGACTTGGATTACTATGATGTTGAATGGTTTGCCTTGGAAATGAACAGAGATCATTCTGTCATTTTTGAGATTGCATCCAAGTACTGCATTTTGGACTCTTTTGTTGGCTAGGATGGCTTTTTAGGATTTTTCTTTTTAATTGAAGTAAAATTGATGTACAATATTATATTAGCAGGATACAGGATGCTTGGGGCTGTTGCACTTGAATGACCCAGAGAGATGGTATGGGGTGGGAAGTGGGAGAGGTGTTCACGATTGGGAACTCATGTACGCCTGTGGCAGATTCATGTTGATGTATGGCAAAACCAATACAGTATTGTAAAATAAAAATGAAATATATTATATTAGTTTCAGGTGTACAACATAGTGATTCATTATGTTTATACTTTATGAAATAATTGCCACTAGAAATCTAGTTACTGTTAGTCACCATACAGAGTTTTGCAATATTATTGATCATATTCCCTATGCTGTACATTACTACACTATGACATATTTATTTTATAACTGAGAGTTCGTACCTCTTAATTCCTGACATATTTTTCATCAGTATCCACATCTCCCTGATATCTGGCATCCATTAGATTTTTTGTCTCTTTAGACTACTTCTGTTGATCTTGTTTTTTTATTTTTAATTTTTAGATTCTACATATAAGTGAAACCATACAGTATTTGTCATTTATTTAGTATGATACCCTGAAGGTACATACATGATGTTTCAAATGGCAAGATTTTAAGTTTCTTATGGCTGAGTAGTAGTCCATAGTATTTATGTGTACCATATCTTCTTTACCATTCACCTGTTGATGGACACTTAGGTTATTTCCGTATATTGACTATTTTAAATAATGCTGAAATAAACATAGACTGCATATATCTTTTCAAATTAGTGTTTTGTTTTCTTCACATAAGTACACAGAAGTGGAATGTCTCGATCATATATTAGTTCTCTTTTTAAATTTTTAAGGAGACTTTGTACTGTTTTCCATAGTAGTTGTACCCATTTACATTCCCGTGAACAGTGCATGAGGGTTCCCTTTTCTCCACATCTTCACCAGCACTTGCTATTTCTTGATGTTTGGTAATAGCTATGCTGACAGGTGTGAGGTGATATCTCATTGTGGATTTCATTTGCATCTCCCTGGTTAAAGATTTTGAAACCTTATGTATATTGGCAATCTAAATATAGTCCTTGAAAAAAATGTCTATAGGCCCTTTGCTCGTTTTTAATTGGATTGTTGACTTTTTTGAAGTTGAGTTTTATAAGTTCTATACTTATTTTGGATGTTAATTCTTTATCAGATATAAGATTTGGAAATATCATCTCCCATTCAGTAGATTGTACTTTGCCTTTTCATCTTACTGGTTTTTGTTGTTGTTGTTATGCAAAAGTTTTCTAATTTGATGTAGTCTCATTTGTTTATTTTTGCTTCTTTTCCTTTTGCCTGAGGAGACAGATCCAAAAAGTCGCAGAGCATACTATTGCCCATGTTTTCTACCAGTTTTATGGTTAAGGTTTTATATTTAAGTCTTTGATCCATTTTGAGTTTATTTTTGTGTATGGTGAAAGAAAATGGTCCAGTTTCATTCTTTTGCTTATGTCTATTTAGTTTTCCCAGAACCATTTAAAAGAGGCTGTATTTTCTTCATTGTATAGTTTTGCTTCCTTGATTGAGTGTCCATGTAAATATAGGTTTATTTCTGGGCTCTGTATTTTGTTACATTTATATATCTGTTTTGTGACAATTTCTTACATTTTTGATTATAAAGCTTTTTAGCAGTGTGATAATTCCAACTTTGTTTTTATATATTAAGATGTTTTGATATTCAGGATATTTTGTGTTTCCATACAAATTTTAGGTTTATTTTTTACAGTTCTATGATAAATGTTCTTGATGATTTGATAGGGATTTCACTGACTCTGTATATTGCTTTGAGTAGTATGAATATTTTAGCAATATTTATTCTTTCTATCCATGAGCCAAAGATGGAGAAGCTCTATACAGTCAGCAAAAACAAGACAGGGAGCTGACTGTGGCTCAGATCATGAACTCCTTATTGCCAAATTCAGACTTAAATGGAAAAAAGTAGGGAATACCACTAGGCCATTCAGGTATGACCTAAAGCAAATCCCTTATGACTATACAGTGGAAGTGAGAAATAGATTCAAGGGATTAGATCTGATAGAGTACCTTAAGAACTATGAACAGAGGGTTGTGACATTGTACAGGAGGCAGTGATCAAGGCCACTCCCAAGAAAAAGTAATGCAAAAAGGAAAAATAGTTGAGGCGGCCTTACAAATAGCTGAGAAAAGAAAAGACATTAAAGGCAAAGGAGAAAAGGAAAGATATACCCATATGAATGTAGAATCCCAAAGAAGAGCAAGGAGAGGTAAGAAAGACTTCCTAAGTGAACAATGCACAGAAATAGAGGAAAATAATAGAATGGGAAAGACTAGAGATCTCTTCAAGAAGATCAGAGATATCAAGGGAACATTTCATGCAAAGATGGGCTCAATCAAGGACAGAAATGACATGGACCTGACAGAAGCAGAAGATATTAAGAAGAGGTGGAGAGAATGCACAGAAAACTATACTGAAAAGATCTTAATGACCCAGATAACCATGATGATATGATCACTCATCTAGAGCCAGATATCCTGTAATGCAAAGTCAAGTGGGCCTCAGGAAGCATCACTAGAAAAACTGCTAGTAGAGGTGATGAAATTCCAGTTCAGGAATTTCAAATCCTAAAAGATGATGCTGTGAAAGTGCTGCACTCAATATGCCAGCAAATTTGGAAAGCTCAGCAGTGGCCACAGGACTGGAAAATGTCAGTTTCAGTCCAATCCCAAATAAAGGCAATGCCAAAGAATGTTCAACTACCATACGTTTGCACTCATCTCCCATGCTGGCAAAGTAATGCGAAAAAATCTCCAAGCCAGGCTACAACAGTACATGAACTGTGACTTTCCAGATGTTCAAGCTGGATTTAGAAAAGGCAGAGGAACCAGAGATCAAATTGCCAACATCTGTTGTATTATCGAAAATCAAGAGAATTCCAGAAAAAATACATCTGCTTTATTGAATAAGCCAAAGCTTTTGACTATGTGGATCACAACAAACTAGAAAATTCTTCAAGAGATGGGAATACCAGACCACCTGACCTGCTTTCTGAGAAATCTTTATGCAGTTCAGGAAGCAACGTTTAGAACTGGACATGGAACAGCAGACTGCTTCCAAATAGGAAAAGGAATACCTCAAGGCTCTATATTGTCACACTGCTTATTTAGTTTATATGCAGAGTACATCATGAGAAATGCTGGACTGGATGAAGCACAACCTGGAATCAAGATTGCAGAGAGAAATATCAATAACCTTAGATGTGCAGATGACACCACCCTTATGGCAGAAAGTGAAGATGGACTAAAGAGCCTCTTGATGAAAGTGAAAGATCAGGAGAGTGAAAAAGTTGCCTTAAAACTCAACATTCAGAAAACTAAGATCATGGCATCTGGTCCCATCACTTTATGGCAAATAGATGGGGAAACAGTGAAAACAGTGACAGACTTTGTTTTTTTCTGGGCTCCAAAATCACTGGAGATGGTGACTGCAGCCATGAAATTAAAATCACTTGCTCCTTGGAAGAAAAGTTATGACCAACCCAGGCAGTATATTAAAAAGCAGAGACATTACTTTGTCAACAATGTTCCATGTAGTCAAAGCTGTGGTTTTTCCAGTAGTCATGTATGGATGTGAGAGTTGGACTATAAAGAAAGCTGAGCACCAAAGAATTGATGTTTTTGAACTATGGTGGTGTTCTCCACAACTTGAGAGTCTCTCTTGAGATTCCCTTGGACGCAAGGAGATCTAACCAGACCCTCCTAAAGGAATTCTGTCTTGAATATTCATTGCAAAGATCGATACTTAAGCTGAAACTCCAATACTTTGGTCACCTCATGTGAAGAACTGACTCATTTTAAAAGACTGTGATGCTGGGAAAGATTGAAGGCAGAAGAAGAAGAGAATGAGTTGGTTGGATGATATTACCGACTCAGTGGACATGAGTTTGAGTAACCCCCGGACTTGGTGATGGTGAGGGAAGCCTGGTGTCCTGCAGTCCATGGGGTTGTGATTGAGCAACTGAACTGAACTGATCCATGAGCACAGTATATTTTTCCATTCCTTTGTGTTGTCTTCAATTTATCATAGGTTTATGTCAAATTATTCAAATGCTTTTTCTGCATCTATTGAGATTGACATGTGCTTTTAGTCTTTTATTTTGTTAATGTAATGTATCACATTGATTGATTTGTCCATATTGAACTGTTCTTGCATTCATGGATAAATCCCAATTGATTATGATATATGCTCCCTTTATGGTTGTTTCTGTAATTTTTTCTTGTATTCTCCTTCCTTGTGGTTTGATGATTTTCTTTACTGTTATATTTGAATTCTTTCTTTTTACTTTTGTTTCAGTTCAGTTCAGTCGCTCAGTCGTGTCCGACTTTTTGCAACCCCATGAATCGCAGCATGCCAGGCATCCCTGTCCATCACCAACTCCTGGAGTTCACTCAGACTCATGTCCATCGAGTCAGTGATGCCATCCAGCCGTCTCATCCTCGGTTGTCCCCTTTCTCCTCCTGCCCCCAATACCTCCAAGCATCAGAGTCTTTTCCAATGAGTCAACTCTTCACATGAGGTGGCCAAAGTACTGGAGCTTCAGCTTCAGCATCATTCCTTCCAAAGAAATCCCAGGACTGATCTCCTTCAGAATGGATTGGTTGGATCTCCTTGCAGTCCAAGGGACTCTCAAGAGTCTTCTCCAACACCACAGTTCAAAAGCATCAATTCTTTGGCTCAGCCTTCTTCACAGTCCAACCTCACATCCATACACGACCACAGGGAAAACAATAGCCTTGACTAATTTCTTCCAGCCCAGCATTTCTCATGATGTACTCTGCATATAAGTTAAATAAGCTGGGTGACAATATACAGCCTAGATGTACTCCCTTTCCTATTTGGAACCAGTCTGTTGTTCCATGTCCAGTTCTAACTGTTGCTTCCTGACCTGCATACTGATTTCTCAAGGGGCAGGTCAGGTGGTCTGGTATTCCCATCTCTTTCAGAATTTTCCACAGTTTATTGTGATCCATACAGTCAAAGGCTTTGGCATAGTCAATGAAGCAGAAATAGATGTTTTTCTGGAACTCTCTTGCTTTTTCCATGATCCAGCAGATGTTGGCAATTTGATCTCTGGTTCCTCTGCCTTTTCTAAAACCAGCTTGAACATCAAGGAGTTCACGATTCACGTATTGCTGAAGCCTAGTTTGGAGAATTTTGAGGATTACTTTACTAGCGTGTGAGATGAGTGCAATTGTGCGGTAGTTTGAGCATTCTTTGGCATTGCCTTTCTTTGGAATTGGAATGAAAACTGACCTTTTCCAGTCCTGTGGTCACTGCTGAGTTTTCCAAATTTGCTGGCATATTGAATGCAGCACTTTCACAGCATCATCTTTCAGGATTGGAAACAGCTCAACTGGAATTCCATCACCTCCACTAGCTTTGTTCGTAGTGATGCTTTCTAAGGCCCACTTGACTTCACATTCCAAGATGTCTGGCTCTAGATTAGTCATCACATCATCATGATTATCTGGGTGGTGAAGATCTTTTTTATACAGTTCTTCTGTGTATTCTTGACACCTCTTCTTAATATCTTCTGCTTCTGTTAAGTCCAGACCATTTCTGTCCTTTATCGAGCCCATCTTTGCATGAAATATTCTCTTGGTATCTCTAATTTAGTATATATTATAGGTTTCTCTTTATACTTGCAAATCTGTATATACAGCAGTGTATTTAATAGTTGCTTAAGTTTTAAAGTATTATGAAAGCACAACCTTTTCACCTCCCCATGTTTTATGTTTTTTATTTAATATTTTACATCTTTTTGCTTTGTGTATTCCTTAACTACTTATTGTAGCTGGTTTTGTGACTTTTGTCTTTAACTATCATAGCTTTTTAAATGTCTGATCCACTTCCTTTGCTATTTATTTGCTTTTACATTTTTTTCTCGTATATTTTCTGATATCTTGCTATGACCTTTTTTTTACTTAAAGAAATCCCTTTATCATTTGTTATAAAGCTAGTTTAGTAGTGATGAGTTCTTACTTTTTGTTGTCTGGGAAACTCTTTATCTCTCTTCCAGTTCTGAATGATAATATTGCCAGCTGGAGTATTCTTGGTTGTAAGTTTTTTTTTTAAGCACATTAACTATGTCATGCCCCTCTTTTCTGACCTGTAAAGCTTTTGCTTAAAATTTTCTTTAGCCCAGGGCTTTCCTTATATGTGACTAGTTGTTTCTTTTTGCTGCCTTTAACATTCTGCCTTTATTTTTAAATTTTTTCATTTTAATTATAGTATGTCTTGGTGTGGCTGTCTTTGGGTTTATCTTGTTTGGAATTCTCTTGCTTCCTGCATCTAGATATGTTTCCATTCCCAATTTAAGGAAGTTTTTGGTTATCATTTCTTCAAATAGGTTTTCTGACCTATCCTTCTTGCTTCTTTCCCTCTGGGATCCCTATAGTATGAATGTTAGCATGCTTGATATAGTTTTAGGGATTCTTAAATTATCCTCATTTTTTATTCCTTTATTTTTTCTCTTTATACTGAGCAACTTCCAGTATTCTGTTTTCCAGATTGCTTATTCCAGAATATTATTATGTATTCTTCTGTATCTTCCAATCAGTTGTTGATTCCATCTAGTGTATTTGTTATTTCAGTTATTTTATTCTTCATCTCTGGTTGGTTCATTCCTATATTTTCTAACTCTTTATTGAGATTATCACTGTGTTCATTTCTTATTTTGTGTTTGGTGAGAATTTTTATGACCATTACTTTGAATTCTTTATCAGGCAAATTATCTCTTTTTCATTATTTTTTTTCCAGGGGTTTTATCAGGTTCTTTCATTTAGAGCATTTTCTCTGTATCCTCATTTTGTTTTACTTTCTGTGTTTGTTTCTATGTTTTAAGCAAAACAGTTATTTCCCTTAGTCTTGAAGTCATGGTCTTGTATAGGAGCATTCTGCTATAGAATGCATGTGTGGTTGGCTTTGGTGGGCTGGCTGGAACTGAAGTGGGCATGGGCTGGGAAAGAAGGAGGGTCTTGAGTCATGCTGAGTGTGGGCTGCCTTGGTAGGGGACCAGGAGCTGGAGTGGGCACAGGTAAGGGACATACTACAGTGGATTTGGTAGGCATTATTCAGTCTGTTGCATTTGTGATAGGATTCAGAGTGAGTGAGTTTGTGCATGAGCCCTTTAAGAGTGGAGTTTTGGTTCTTGTCAGAGTCCTCTAGCTCTTCTGTATGTAAGACCCATTGGTTTTCAAAAGTCATACTTTATGAGGCCTCATATTTGTCATGCAGATCCCCTCTCCTGGAGTTACCAATATGGGACATGAATTCCTTGCTCTTTAGCAAGGGCTTCCATGGTTGTGATAGCCCCTCCCACTCGTGGGCTTCCCTCATGGCTCAGACAGTAAAGAATCTGCCTGCAAAGTGGGAAATCTGGGTTCAGTCCCTTGTTTGGTAAGATCCACTGGAGGAGGGCACAACCTGCTCCAGTACTCTTGCCTGGAGAATCCCCATGGATAGAGGAGCCTGGCGGGCTATAGTCCATGGGGTGCGAAGAGTTGGAGCTGACTGAGCTTCTAAACACAGCACAGCACTCCCACTTGTGTGGGTTGCCAGTCTATGGATGAGGGTCTTGACTCAATCTCACCTTTATCCCTCCTACATGTCTTGATGTTGTTTTTTCTTTATATCCTAATGTAGCAGTGACATTCTACTAGTCTTCAAGTTGCTCTTAGAGAGAGTTGTTCTATATGTAATTGTAGTGTTGGTGTGTCCATGGGAGGAGGTGAGCTCAAGTTCTTCCTACTCTGCCATTTGGATCCCATCCTTCTTTTAGGATTTTATTATCCTCTTTGTGAATTATCTTTTTACAAAAAAATTTCTTGTCACTGCTTTTCTTCCATCTCTCTTTGGTTTCCTGTTTTTGATTTCAACCACAGAGTAGTCAAGAGGTTACTAAACATTTAACTAGTCAGTTTTCCTGGATTCAGTCTTCAGGCCATAAGACTGAATGTCTTTCAGTCTTTAGTCATGAGAACTTTTAACCCTTAGTTAAATGAAGTTTGAGGGTAACTGTTGAATGCCAATTATTCCTGTATCCCTGGTAGCTCAAGTGGTAAAGAATATGCTTGCAACAGTGCAGGAGACCCAAGTTTGATCCTTGGTTTGGGAAGATCCCCTGGAGAAGAGGATGGCAACCCACTCCTGTATTCTTGCCTGGAAAACCCGTTGACAGAGGAGCTTGGCAGGCTACAGTTCACGAGGTCACAAAGAATTGGACATAACTGAGTAACTAGCACAGGAAAAAAAAATGTGATTATGTTAATTGCTGAAGTGGGACCTTTTTTGGGTTTAAAGTCTTTAATTTACAGGTAATTTAATTGAGCTATTACAGTGATAAATAAAAATTATAATATGCACAAATGAATTAGGAATCTGATGTTCTTTACTTTGCACATATACTTAATCACTTCTAATTCACTAATTTGGTCCTGGACTTTCCTTGTTTATGACTAAACAGTTGTTACTAGGATACTAGACAATGAACTGTTAATATTGACCAAGGCTTGTGAAAGAGCTTGACTCAAATTCTCCAGGAAATCACCCTTTTCTTTACTCTTCCAACATTCAGATATAAAGAATGTGTATAGGCTAGTGTGGTCCAAAACAGAAACCTAGCCATGATCCACAGGAGAGTGGCTTCATTAGAAGTCTCACATTCTTTTAGCCGTTTTAGAGACTGTGTCCAGGAAACTATTATTACGCTGAAACAACCCTCCTTTGTAACTGTCTAGCTACAATGGCACCACCTGTTTCTCTTCCAAAGCACTTCATATCATTGCTTTTATGTTTTAAACATAAAATAATGCATCATACATGATACTGTGTGTGGGTCTGTGTTTGTGTGTTAATCACTCAGTCATGTCTGACTTTTTGACACCCCATGGACTGTAGCCCACCAGAGTCCTCTGTCCATGGAATTCTCCAGGCAAGAATACTTGAGTGGGTTGCCATTCCCTTCTCCAGGAGATCTGACCCAGGGATCGAACCCAGGTCTCTTGCATTACAGGTGGATTCTTTACCCTGTGAGCCATCGGGGAAGCCCCATACATGATATAGTTCTTATCTTAACTATTTCCAGAATTTTAAGAGATCTAGTTATGGAATATATGAATTCTCTGATGAACACTTTTTTAGGAAAGATACTGGCAGTTTTGTGAAATATAAGGCTATATTTTAACTATGTGACTATAAATTGGTTAGTGGGTGTCTCTAGTAATTTTAACAAAGGTCAATAGTCATTTATGAATGAATTCTCTAATAAAAAATAATGCTATTTGGAAGAGGTTTACAAGTGTAGTAGTGACCAAGGATGGTTGTCTTTTAATATGTGACTGCAGACATTTGGGAGTGCCTAATTCCAGTTGAGAGATGCAGGCTAGAATGAATTATACTAAGAAAGCTAATGCTTAATTGATTTTTTTTTTCTCCTTGTTGAAACAAAGGCCTTATTCACGGAAGAGTAATGAAATGCATGAACTCCAGGGAAGTAGAACTACCAAAGTAGTATTGTTTTTGTTACCCACTTTGTGCTAATTTTCTGCATTCCTAACTGGCTTTTTTTTTTTTCCTAACTGGCTTTTGATGATTATTTTGTCTTTCTAGGTATTTGAATACTAAAATTTTGACTTAGGACATCAGTTTGCTGGCCCCTGGAAAGATTTTCTTTGGCCCCAGCAGCAATTTCTGAAGGTTAACTGAATTTAATCCTGTCCTTTGAGGCTAATCAACTCTGGATGCAGGCCCAAAGTCAGCTATTTCCAAAAATTCAAATTAAGGATTCCAGATCCTGAAATATGGTGATCACTCTAAACAGATACCTTATCTAAGATACATGTTCAATTGCTCAGTCTTGTCCGACTCTTTGTGACCCCATGGACTGTAGCCTGCTAGGCTCCTCTGTCCATGGAATTTTTCCAGGCAAGAATACCAGAGTGGATTGCCATTTCCTACTCCAGGGAATATTCCTGACCCAGGGATCAAACCTTCATCTCTTGAATCTTCTGCATTGGTAGGCAGATTCTTTACCACTAGTAGGAAAGACTGAAGGAAGCAAAACTGCAGTGGGAAGTATGGGAACAAATGTGCCAGTTATTTGCCATCTTTGGCCTATATTTTTCAGTTAACTTTATTTAAATTGACTTTGCTAAGAAAGTGAACATGACTATAATGTTTTTTTATTTACAGTGCATTTCTTTTATTTCAATTTGTGAAATAAAATGTTGATCACGAAGAATCCACTCTAGATTTTAGATTGCCTCCAAGTGCATTGATTCTACAGTGATGGCAAAGGTTACAGAGCAATTTCTGTCTATGGTAGCTTTGTGAAATCATGTAAAATATAATTAGCTATTGCTATTGCTAAGTCACTTCAGTCGTGTTCAACTCTGTGCAACCCCACAGACGGTAGCCCACCAGGCTCCCCCGTCCCTGAGATTCTCCAGGCAAGAACATTTCCTTCTCCAATGCATGGAAGTGAAAGGTGAAAGTGAAGTCGCTCAGTCATGTCCGACTTAGCGACCCCATGGACTGCAGCCTACCAGGCTCCTCCATCCATGGGATTTTCCAGGCAAGAGTACTGGAGTGGGGTGCCATTGCCTTCTCCAATATGTTTCACTAAAATTCTTTATAAAGCTGGTGTTACTGGCAGTGATCACTACCTATAGATGCAGTAGTGCAGGGGACCAGTATGTAAGGAACTTTGTATGCTGCTCTCATCTAAAAAGTGTTCATTTCCTTTTGGCTGTAGTCCATTTGCAGAACCTTATGTGTGACCCCATTGCACCAACTGTCACATCAAGCTCTGCTCCATTAGGCCAGCTGAAATGCTTCTCTTGCAGTTGTGTCTTCCATAGTACTGTGATGTATTTAGAGCTTCTTGACAGTTTCAGTGTGGGTATATATTTGCCTGTTTTCCTACAATATCTGCAAGGTTAGGATCTGTTAGATTCTGTTAGTGCGAAAACTACCAGTTAGTTCACCCATGGTAATGAAGTACCAGGGGACTAATTCCTTGTGTGCATGCTCACAAGTGCTACTATACTCCTTCCAGAGCAAGTGTACATATGGAAAATCAGTATGAGACCAGGCCATGACTAGAACATAGTACCTGGCTTGGAAGAGGGCAGTGATGAGGACTGTGCGTGCATGCCAGGGAGGAAGGGGGTAGCTATGGATAGTACCCTGGGCAAGATCAGACTAGAAAATCAGGACATTATTAAGTGTCAGGTGAGCTCAAGCTGACAGAGAAGCAGGACCAGATCTGAAGGGAATAGAGTAGAAAAAAAAATGAATTTTGGAATTGAGAGTTCAATGACGTTTTTTGAAGGAAGACTAGGCAGGTAATGAATAGGAAGGGAGTTTTGTAAGGACTCAAAGTCAGCTTGGTAACAAGAAACTGATTTTAAGCAGTGGAAAAATAACTGTATGAAAATTGTGACCAGCTTAATTGTATGCAGGATGCAGGATGCTAGGGACTGATGCACGGGGATAATCCAGAGAGAGGGTGTGGGGTGGGAGGGTGGAGGTGGGGGTCGGGATTGGGAGTTCATGTACACTCATGGCTAATTCATGTCAATGTGTAACAAAACGAATACAGTATTGTAAAGCAAAACAAACTAAAAAATAAAAATTAATTAAAAAAAAACAAAAAAAACATGTAAATATACATGCATTTTGTATATATATATATATATTTAGTTTGACAATATACATATATAAAGTCTGATAATATAAAAAAAAAAAAAAAAGAAAATTGTGACCAGCTTAATTGTATGGAAATTTCCTGGAGGATAGAGATTAGATTACAGATGAGAAAGTTGCCCAGTAAAACTAGGATTGGAGTAAAAGTTTTATCTTTCAGGCAATTCTTGATGAATTGTGCATTTTTATTCTAGCAATATTGCTTCTAAAGCAGTGCTTTCCAATCTTTTCCACATATTGCTCCATCAGATCTTGCTTCAGTCTGTCTTTCTGGCTGTCCCAAGGACTGAGGGGATCAATATCTGTACTGTCCAAAGTGTTCTCTTTATGAGAACCTAAGAGTGTGATTTCTCTCAGGCTTCAGAACCAGAGATTGCTGTACATCTGCTGAGAAATTCATCTATTTTCTTTGGATGGGTACTGAATTGATATTGATATCTGATTACATTTCTGACTGACCCTGACTGCTGGGAAACCTAGTCTCAAACCTGTGGCTTATATATATCAAAGTACAAGAGACCTTATGGCCTGTACTTTATTTTCTGCTCTTTCTTTTCTCTTCAAATTTCCATATTCATTTATTTTTAACTCCCTATAGCTGTATGTATGTCTGAAAACTGCCACAGAATTCTTTGGGGATAACTTTTCCATGTATTATGAGCCAGCTAGCCAACTAGACAGATGCATACAAACATACATGCCAGAGTACATTTACTTGCAATATCACATTTCAGTTGAGTTGCTTCTGGGAAGATTTTTCTGTTCACATTCTGTTGTGGCTACTAAGATGATCCTGGTTCCTGTTTGGGGTACTTGTCGTCTTCTTTACCTTTTGTCTCATGAATGTCTTGCCTTTGGTTTATTTAATCTTTGAGTCTATTGCTCTGTATCTCTTTATACTTCTCTTTCCTTTAAGGTCTTCGGATGGAGCTGTTTAAAGGATTTGATTTATCTCTTCATAATATGACACTTGAGAGCTTGGAAAACATAGATTATAGAGTTCATTATTGAGAATATTGGTAAAAATTGTATATTGCTGTTGTGTCACTGTAGAAACAGTATGATGTAGCTGAGCATTCATGGTATTTATATTCAAGAAACTTATCTTTGTCATTCATGTCTTTGGTCTTGGCCAGATCTCTTCTTCCTGACTCAGTTTCCTTTCCCCCTCCCCTCAGTTTTTCCTTTGTTACCTGTGCCATTCACTCTTACAGGGTTTTAAGAGTACATATGGTATGATCCATGTGACAATACTTTTTAAGCATTATATAATGGTATTTTTCCTCATACTCTTTTTTGATTGTGGGGAAATATGATATTACAAGCTGGAATCAAGATTGACAGGAGAAATATCAATAACTTCAGATATGCAGATGACATCACTCTTATGGCAGAAAGTAAAGAGGAATTAAAATGTCTCTTGATGAAAGTGAAAGAGGAGAGTGAAAAAGTTGACTTAAACCTTAACATTCAGAAAATGAGGATCATGGTATGTGGTCCCATCACTTGGGAAATAGATGGGGAAACAGTGTCAGACTTTATTTTTTTGGGCTCCAGAATCACTGCAGATGGTGTTGCAGCCATGAAATTAAAAGATGCTTACTCCTTGGAAGAAAAGTTATGACCAACCTAGATAGCATATTGAAAAGCAGAGACATTACTTTGCCAACAAAGGTCCGTCTAGCCAAGGCTGTTTTTCTAAGGGTCATGTATGGATGTGAGAGTTGGACTGTAAAGAAAGCTGAGCACCGAAGAATTGATGCTTTTGAACTGTAGTGTTGGAGAAGACTCCTGAGAGTCCCTTGGACTGCAAGGAGATCCAACCAGTCCATTCTAAAGGAAATCAGTCCTGGATGTTCTTTGGAAGGAATGAACTGAAACTCCAATACTTTGGCCACCGGATGCAAAGAATTGACTTATTGGAAAAGACTCTGATGCTGGGAGGGATTGGGGGCAGGAGGAGAAGGGGACGACAGAGGATGAGATGGCTGGATGACATCACCGACTCGATGGATGTGAGTCTGAGTGAACTCCGGGAGTTGATGATGGATAGGGAGGCCTGGCATGCTGCGATTCATGGGATCGCAAAGAGTTGGACATGACTGAGCGACTGGACTAAACTGAACTAAATAACATCATGGCAAAAGATGGGGAAACAATGGAAACAGTGACAGACTTTTTATTTTCTTGGGCTCCATAATCAGTGGACAGTGACTGCAGCCATGAAATTAAAAGATGCTTGTTCCTTGGAAGAAAAGCAATGACAAACCTAGACAGCATATTAAAAAGCAGAGACATTACTTTGCTTGCAAAGGTCTGTATTCATTGCTGTGTTTTTTTCTAGTAGTCATGTATGAATGTGAGAGCTGGACAGTAAAAAAGGCTGAGTGCTGAAAAATTGATGCCTTCAAACTGTGGTGTTGGAGAAGACTCTTGAGAGTCCCTTGGACTGCAAGGAGATCAAACCAGTAAATCCTAAAGGAAATCAACCCTAACTATTCATTGGAAGGATTGATGCTGAAGCTGAAGCTCCAATACTTTGACCACCTGATTCGAAGAGCTGACTCACTGGAAGAGACTGTGATACTGGGGAAGCTGAAGGCAGGAGGAGAGGGGGATGGCAAAGGATGAGATGGTTGGATGACATCACTGACTCAATGAACATGAGTTTGAGGAAACTCCAGGAGATGGTGAAGAACAGGGAGGCCTGGCATGCTGCAGTCCATGGGGTCTCAGAGAGTCAGACATGACTGAGTGAACAGCAATAACTAGTGATGTTGAACATCTTTTCATGTGCCTACTTTTGTTCTCTTTGGAGGACAGGTCTTCTGCCCTGTTTTTGTGTGGCATGTTTCTTTTGATGCTGTTAAGCATCATAAGCTGTTTGTAAATTTTGGAGACTAATCTTTTATTGGTCACATCATTTGCACATATTTTCTCCCAGTCTGTGGGTTGTCTTTTCATTTTATTGTTTCCTTCAGTGTGCAAAAACTTTTGAAAGTTCCCATTTGTTTATTTTTGTTTTTATTTCCATTATTCTTGGATTGAAAAAGATATTGTGATTTATGTCAGAGGGTGTTCTGCCCATTTTCCTCTAGGAGTTTTATAGTGTCCAGTCTCACATTTAGGTCTTAATCCGTTTTGAGCTCACAAAATCAACTTATTATCATTGTTTCTCAGAAAGGGACATATTTTTCCATAAAAAAAGTGTCTCCCACATTTCAGATGGATTCTTTACCAGCTGAGCCACCAGGGAGGCCCAAGAATATTGGAGTGGGTATCCTATCCCTTTTCCAGTGGATCTTCCTGAAACAGGAATGGAACTGGGGTCTCCTGCACTACAGATGGATTCTTTACCAGCTGACCTACCAGGTGCCGGGAGCCAGCACGGGAGATCCCACCTATGACAAGGTCATGTGGAAGAGACCTGATGAGCAAGGCCAACCAGGACTCGAGGGACCTCCCGGACCTGCTTGAGCATCTACCCCCAAACCAGAATCTGTCTGTCTTACTATTTTGTGCCTTTCATCAACTCTTCTGTCATTAACAGGGGGCTATCCCCAACCACCTTTCTCTGGAGAAAATCAATTTAGGACTCTAGCTAATAAGTCTCTTGGGATGAAAGGACTATTTCAATTCAAACCTCCCTGTTGGCATTCTAGCTTGCTTGGCAGGTTTATGCAGATTCTTGCAGCTACACATGTGATTATGCATAGCCTCCCAACTGTGGGAGGCATGGGAAGCCTAAAACATTCTAAAAATATAGAGCCTTTCAAAGAGTTAAAAGCTATTAGAGTAGTGCTGGTGTAGGATTTCATTGTTGAGCCAATGCTTACTGCTAAGTTTCCATATCTCTTATCCACTGTGCACCTGGGAGTGCAATAGTTAATACAGTTGGAATTTAAGAAAAACAAGCAATAGCCTTGGAATTAACCATATCAGACCTTTGAGCTAATTGGTTCTTTGTTGTAACTCACTGCACCTTTGCTCTGTGAGAATGTAACTCTGTTTAATACTTTCTGAGACTGACATAGATTAGAAATATAAAGAAAAAACATTTCATTTCAAGGGAAAATAAGTTTTCTGGTTGAGCAGCCTTTATCAAAAGAGGGCCACAAAATGTTCACAGGCCTCCAAAGCCAGAAGATAATGTACACACATTGTTTATGGGAAAGGTATGCAGAAAAAATCCTGGTTTCGATAAAGACAAAACAGATGTAATGTTTGGGCTGACTCTGTATGACTTTGCATCCTTCATTTCCCTCTATGTACAAGTCAAGGTATAAAGGTTCCTTTTGAAAATAAAGTTATGGGCCTCGCTCACCAAAGCTTGGTCACACCATGTCAATCATTCTTTTTTTTTCTTTCTCTCTCTCTCACTTTCTCCCTCTCCCTCCTTCTCTTTTTCAGGCTGATCCCTTGGAGCACAGAGGCTCTCTGCATTCACTTTCTTGCCTGGGCTTCTAAGACTCGATCCAGAAGGCGCTTTGCATCTTCATTCTGGCTAGAAGGTGCTCTGTGTCTTCACTCCAGTGAGAGGGCACCTGCGGCCTCCGTGAACAGAGCAGGTCCCTTGTCTGGGACTTTATTGGCTTTCTGTGTAAACCAAGGAATATCAGCTTCTATTCTTTCCTCTCTCATCATTCATTCATTCATTCACTTGCTGATGCAGTCACACTTTGGATACGCTGGATCCAACTGGGGCAGGACCCCGGCAACCAGGGAAGTGCTTTGTTTAATCTAAATAAAAAGTCATTGTGAAGGACTCAGAAATATTGAAAATTCAGCATGGTTTGAGATTTGTTTGAAAAATTTATTGTCATGGTTTTCCTGTCCATCATTTTTATCTGTTTCTAATTTATGATACTCTGATATGATGTACATTTTTAGAAGCCTTTTTAGAATAGAGTTGGAAATTTTGAGACAGTGGCTCATCTGGTAAAGAATCCGCCTGCAATGCAAGAGACCTGGGTTCAAGATCTGGGTTCAATCCCTGGGTTGGGAAGATCCCCTGGAGAAGGGAAAGGCTACCCACTCCAGTATTCTTACTTGGAGAATTCCATGGACTGTGCAGTCCATGGGGCCACAAAGAGTTGGACAAGACTGAGCTACTTTCATTTTCACATAGACTAAAACTTTTCATGAGTTTCAGTTCAGTTCAGTCACTCATTGTGTCCGACTCTTTGCGACCCCATGAATCGCAGCATGCCAGGCCTCGCTGTCCATCACCAACTCCTGGAGTTCACTCAACACTCGCGTCCATTGAGTCAGTGATGCCATCCAGCCATCTCATCCTCGGTCGTCCCCTTCTTCTTTTGCCCCCAATCCCTCCCAGCATCAGGGTCTTTTCCAATAAGTTAACTCTTCGCATGAAGTGGCCAGAGTACTGGAGTTTCAGCTTTAGCATCAGTCCTTCCAAAGAAATCCCAGGGTTGATCTCCTTCAGAATGGACTGGTTGGATCCCCTTGCAATCCAAGGGACTCTCAAGAGTCTTCTCCAACACCACAGTTCAAAAGCATCAATTCTTTGGCGCTCAGCCTTCTTCACAGTCCAACTCTCACATCCATACATGACTACTGGAAAAACCATAGCCTTGAACTAGACAGACCTTTGTTGGCAAAGTAATGTCTCTGCTTTTGAATATGCTATCTAGGTTGGTCAAACTTTTCTTCCAAGGAGTAAGCGTCTTTTAATTTCATGGCTGCGGTCACAATCTGCAGTGATTTTGGAGCCCCAAAAAATAAAGTCTGACACTGTTTCCACTGTTTGCCCATCTATTTCCCATGAAATGATGGGACTGGATGCCATGATCAAGAATGGACTGGTTGGATCTCCTTGCAGTCCAAGGGACTCTCAAGAGTCTTCTCCAACAACACAGTTCAAAAGTATCAATTCTTTGGCACTCAGCTTTCTTCACAGTCCAACTCTCACATCCATACATGACCACAGGAAAAATCATAGCCTTGACTAGACAGACCTTTGTTGGCAAAGTAATGTCTCTGCTTTTGAATATGCTATCTAGGTTGGTCATAACTTTTCTTCCAAGGAGTAAGCGTCTTTTAATTTCATGGCTGCAGTCACCATCTGCAGTGATTTTGGAGCCCCAAAAAATAAAGTCTGACACTGTTTCCACTGTTTCCCCATCTATTTCCCATGAAGTTATGGGACCAGATGCCACTAATTTTTTAGAAGTTTTATAGTTTTGCATTTTATACCTGGGCCTGTGATCCATTTGAATTAATATTTGTGAAAGGTATAAGGTCCATGTCTGGATTCGCTCTCCCTCTCTCAGTGTATGGATGTCCAGTTGTTCCAGCACCATTTGCAGAAAGACTGTGATTTCTCCATTATACTGTCTTTACTTCTTTTGCTCTCTATTTCTGGCTATGCCATGCTGCTTCTGGGACCTCAATTCTCCCATGAGGAACTGAACTCAAGCCTTCAGCAGTGAAAGCCAGAGTCCTAATCACTGGACCACCAGGAAGTTCTCAGACTTCACTCCTTTTTCAAAGATCAGTTGACTACGTTTATGTAGGTCTATCTTTGAGATTTCTATTCTGCTTCGCTGATTTGTCTCTTCTTTTATCAATTCCACATATTTTAATTACTGTAGCTTTACAGAAAGTCATGACATCAAGCAGTGTCAATCTCCAATTTAGTTCTTTTCCTCTGATATTGTGTTGGCTATTCTGGGTCTTTTGCCATCTCCATATAAACTTTAGTTACCAGTTTGTCAATAACCACAAAATAACTTGCTGGTGTTTTGATTAGAATCGTGCTGAATCTATAGATCAAGTTGGGAAGATCTGACATCTTGACAATATTGAGGCCTTTTATCCATGAACATGAATACTCTCCATGTATTTAATTTTTCATTGATTCCCTTCATCAGAATTTTAGTGTTCCTCATAAAGATACAATACACATTTTGTTAAATTTATACCTAATTATTTCATTTGGAGGAATGCTGAAGTAAATGATATTGTGAGTTTAATTTCAAATTTCTCTTGTTCATTACTGGTATATAGGCAAGCAATTGTTTTAAAAGATATTTTTTGTGTGTGTGTTGAAATATACATAACATAAAATGTTCCATCATAGCCATTTTTTTCTTTTTTTTTTGATGTCTCTTTCTCTTCTTTTTTTTTTTTCATCATAGCCATTTTTAAGTGTACAGTTTTGTGGTGTAAAGTACATTCACATTGTGCAGCCATCATCACCATCCATCTTATAAACACTTTTCATCTTATAAAATTGAAAGTATGTGGCTATTACACTGGAATCAAGGTTGCCGGGAGAAATATCAATAACTTCAGATATGCAGATGACACTACCGTTATGGCAGAAAGTGAAGAAGAACTAAAGCGCCTCTTGATGAAAGTGAAAGAGAGTGAAAAAGCTGGCTTAAAATGCAACATTCAAAACACAACAATCATGGCATCTGGTCCCATCACTTCATAGCAAATAGATGGGGAAATAATGGAAATAGAGACTTTATTTTCTTGGGCTCCAAAATCACTGAAGATGGTGACTGCAGCCATGAAATTAAAAGATCCTTGCTCCTTGGAAGAAAAGCTAGACCAACCTAGATGGCATATTAAAAAGCAGAGACATTACTTACCAACAAAGATCAATCTAGCCAAAGCTACAGTTTTCCCAGGAGTCAAGTATAGATGTGAGAGTTGGATCATAAAGAAAGCTGAGTGCCGAAGAATTGATGCTTTTGAACTATGGTGTTGGAGAAGAGTCGCTTAGACTGCAAGCCAGTCAATCATAAAGGAAATCAGTCTTGAATATTCATTGGAAGGACTGATGCTGAAGCTCTAATACTTTGGCTACCTGATGCAAAGAACTAATTAATTGGAAAAGACCCTGAGGCTGGGAAAGATTGAAGGTGGGAGGAGAAGGGGATGACAGAGGATGAGATGGTTGGATGGCATCACCAACTCAATGAACATGAGTTTGAGTAAGCTGTGGGAGTTGGTGATAGAGAAGCCTGGCATGCTGCAGTCCATGAGGTCGCAGAGAGTCGGACACAACTGAGCTACTGAACTGAATTGAACTGATCCCCTACCCCAGCCCCTGGCAACCACCATTATACTTTTTGTCTTTACTATTTTGATTACACTAAGTACCTCATAAAAGCAAAATCATATAGTATTTGTACTATGGTGACTGACATTTCAGTCAGTCTAAAGGCCTCAAGTTTCATCTACGTGGAAGCATATTACAAAATAATAGTTCATTGCATGTATATGCCACATTTTGCTTATCCAGTCTTGTCTTGATGAATACTTGGGTTGCTTACATATTTCACCTATTGGGAATAATGCTGCTATGAACATGAGTGTACAAATATCTCTTTTTTGTTGGTCCAGTGGCTAACACTCTGCATTCCCAATGCAGGGGGCCTGGATTAAATCCCTTATCAGGAAGCTACATTCCACATGCTGCAACTGAGACTTCACATGCTGCAACTAAATATCCTGCATGTGGTAACGAAGATTGAGGATTCCGCGTGCTATAACTAAGACCTGGCACAACCAAATAAATGAATCAAAATGGATATTAAAAAATCTCTTTGAGACTCTGCTTTTTTAAAAGGTATTCTTTTTCATTATGATTTATCATAGAATATTCATATAGTTCCCTGTGCTATACATTAGGACCTTGTTGTTTATTCATTATATATATAATAGTTCACATCTGCTAATCCCAAACTCCCCCTCATTCCTTCCCCAAACCCCTCCCCCTTGGCAACCACCAATCTGTTCTCTCTGTTCATGATTCTATTGTTTCACAGATACATAGGTTCATCTGTCATATTTTAGATTCCACAGATAAGTGATACCGTATGTTACTTGTCTTTTTCTTTCCGACTTAGTTCACTTACTATGATAATCTCTAGTTGCATCCATGTTGGTGCAAATGGCATTATTTTGTTCTTTTCATGGCTGAGTAATATTCCATTGTGTACATGTACCTCGTCTTCTTTATCCATTCATCTGTTGATGGACATTTAGTTTCCTTCCATGTCTTGGCTGTTGTAAATAGTACTGCTATAAACACAGGGGTGAGGTATCATTTTGAATTACAGTTTTGTCTGGGTATATGCCCAGAAGTGGGATTGCTGGGTCACATGATAGTCTATTTTCAGTTTTCTGAGGAACTTCCATTGAACCTCCATTCTACAGTGGCTTGAGCAACTTATATTCCCATCAGTGTAGGAGGATTCCCTTTTCTCCACACCCTCTCCAGCAATCAGATGCTTACTCTATATCAGCTGAGATGATTATGTGATCCCTTCCCTTCGTTTTGTTAATGTGGGATATTACATTGATCAATCTTTTTATACTGAATCATTATTACATTTCAGGAATGAATCCCACTTAGTCATTGTGTATGATCCTTTTAATAAGCTGCTGAATTATTTTCCTTTTTTAATCGAACTTTGCTTTTGGGTGTGTGATTGCTTTCATTTTTTCCTTTTTGGCTGCACTGAACTAAGATGTGGGATCTTGGTTCCCTGACCAGGGGTAGAACTCATGCCCCCTGCCAAGGAAGAGTGGAGTCTTAACCACTGGACCACCAGGGAAATCCCTTCTGTTGTTGCTGAATTCTATTTGCTAGAATAGAATGAATATAAATCTTTATTGAAGATTTTGCATTATGTTCATTCATACAGGATACCTGTCTGTAGTTTTATTATAGTTCTTTATCTGGGTTAAGTATCAGGGTTACGGTAGTGGAAGTGAAGTGCTGCTATGATTAAACCCAAAACATATGAAACTAGCATAGCAACCAGGTGGCTGTCAATGAGAAAATTATACTGGAGGCTCAAAGGATGGAGATTTATTTGTGTTAGCAAGTAAGACGGTAAACACCGTTCAGTTAAGAAAACAGAAACAATTCTGGGTATCAAATAGAGAGAAATTAATACAGAAAATCATTTACAAACTGTCACAAGGGATGGAGTAGGAAAAAAGGGGAAGATAAAACTATTCAATGGTTAGTAAGTGCAGGAAGTCACTAACTCCCAGAGGAGCAAAAGGGGAAATGGTGTTCCCTAAAAGCTACCATTGCTGAGCACTGAGGCTGCTGCTCTTGAAATCCAGCTGCCTGAACAGGAACTCAGGACCCCACTGCCTCCACTGTTATCATTGCAGTGCAGTGGATGTCATCATTCCTTCACTGCTGTCATAACCTAACAGGAAACCACATGATGAGGAAGGCAGTCTTATTTGACATTAGAAAAGATGTTCTAAAAGGATAAGTATTAAGCTGAGAGACCAAAGACACTATCTTGGAACATCATGTTACATGGTGACAAAGTCCTTGGTAAAATGATGCCTGAAATAATCAGGAAAACACACTAAATGCTACTGAGCTCAAAAGAAAGTGTTGAAAAGAATCAAATGGCCAGCATGTACTGGAAAACTTAGGATGCGTTACAAAAAAAGAGATGAATTCAGGGGAGAACTGGCCTTTTTTTGCAAGCAAATATTAAAGGGAATTACATGTTCAGAAACATTAGGTCTTAAAGTGTTGGAAAAATCTATTGCTTCAAGACTTAAAAAGTGGGAAACAAAATTGAGAAGGCCTTGACCAAAAAGTCTCATGGGTATCCTGTCTTGTGGCAAAACACAGATTAATAATGTGTTCTGTCTTGAATTAAGAGGGCATAAAATCTCCTCTAAGTTTTTGCATCATTGCACTGCATAGAAACCACAAACTGTCTCTGATGGTTCAAATGTAAAACCACTATAAGCCATCCAAATTTCTACATATAGGAAGTTGGCTATAAAACTTCTATAGCCCCAAGGAGAGAGTATTCTCCAAAGCACTTGAGATGTAATCATGAGGATAGGGAAAAAAAGTAAGCTCCCATCCATGCCAAAGGCGGATCCATGAGTCATGGAGAATAAAGATGACAACATTTATTCAAATTACAGAACCAGAATCTAATCAGAGAAATTGTTGGCCTGCTCTGCCAGATGCCCAGGTCACTAAGCACCATTGATCACAGCTGGTCTTCCCTCCATTTTTTCCTTTTCTGAGTGTGTTTCAGTTCAGTTCAGTTCAGTCACTCAGTCATGTCCAACTCTTTGCAACCTCATGGACTATAGCACTCCAGGCCTCCTGTCCATCGCCATTCCCAGAGCTTACTCAGACTCATGTCCATTGAGTAGGTGATGCCATCCAACCATCTTATCCTCTATTGTCCCCTTCTCCTCCTGCCTTCAGTCTTGCCCAGGATCAGGGTCTTTTCAAATGAGTCAATTCTTTGCATCAGGTGGCTGAAGTATTAGAGTTTTAGCTTTAGCATCAGTCCTTCCAATGAATATTCAGGACTGATTTCCTTTAGGATGGACTGGTTGGATCTCCTTGCAGTTCAAAAGACTCTCAAGAGTCCAGGTTCCAGGCTCAATGCATTAGACAGAGTGCTCAGGGCCAGTGCACTGGGATGACCCTGAGAGATGGGATGGGGAGGGAGGTAGGAGGGGGGTTCAGGATGGAGGGCAAATGTACACCCATGGCTGATTCATGTCAATCTATGGCAAAAACCACTACAACATTGTAAAGTAAGTAGCCTCCAATTTAAATAAATAAATAAATATTTTTAAAAAGTCTTCAACACCACAGTTCAAAAGCATCAATTCTTCAGCACTCAGCTTTCTTTATAGTCCAACTCTCACATCCATACATGACTACTGGAAAAACCATAGCTTTGACTAGACGGACCTTTGTTGGCAAAGTAATGTCTCTGCTTTTTAATATGCTGTCTAGGTTGGTCATAACCTTTCTTCCAAGGAGCAAGTATCTTTTAATTTCATGGCCACAGTCACCATCTGCAGTGATTTTGGAGCCCAAAAAAATAAAGTTTGACACTGTTTCCATTGTTTCCTTGTCTATTTGTCATGAAGTGATGGGACCAGATGCCATGATCTTCGTTTTCTGAATGTTGAGTTTTAAGCCAACTTTTTCACTCTCCTCTTTCACTTTCATCAAGAGGCTCTTTAGTTCTTTGCTTTCTGCCAAAGGGTGGTGTCATCTGCATATCTGAGGTTATTGATATTTCTCCCGGCAATCTTGATTCCAGCTTGTGCTTCCTCCAGTCCAGCGTTTCTCATGATGCACTCTGCATAGAAGTTAAATAAACAGGATGACAATATACAGCCTTGACATATTCCTTTTCCTATTTGGAACCAGTCTGTTGTTCCATGTCCAGTTCTAACTGTTGCTTCCTGACCTGCATACAGATTTCTCAAGAGGCAGGTCAGGTGGTCTGGTATTCTTATCTCTTGAAGAATCTCCCAGTTTGTTGTGATCCACACAGTCAAAGGCTTTGGCATAGTCAATAAAGCAGAAGTAGATATTTTTCTGGAACTCTCTTGCTTTTTTGATGACCCAACAGATATTGGCAATTTGATCTTTGGTTCCTCTGCCTTTTCTAAATTCAGCTTGAACATCTGGAAGTTCATGGTTCACATACTGTTGAAGCCTGTCTTGGAGAATTTCGAGCATTACTTTACTAGCATGTGAGATGAGTGCAATTATGCAGTAGTTTGAGCATTCTTTGGCATTGCCTTTCTTTGGGATTGGAATGAAAACACCTTTTCCAGTCCTGTGGCCACTGCTGAGTTTTCCAAATTTGCTGGCATATATTGAGTGCTCAAACTACTGCACAATTGCACTCACCTCACATGCTAGTAAAGTAATGCTGAGAATTCTCCAAGCCAGGTTTCAGCAATATGTGAACCATGAAATTCCAGAATTTCAAGCTGGTTTTAGAAAAGGCAGAGGAACCAGAGATCAAATTGCCAACATTCGCTGGATCATCAAAAAAGCAAGAGAGTTCCAGAAAAACATATATTTCTGCTCTATTGACTATGCCAAAGCCTTTGTGTGGATTACAATAAACTGTGGAAAATTCTGAAAGAGATGGGAATACCAGACCACCTGACCTGCCTCTTTAGAAACCTATATGCAGATCAGGAAGCAACAGTTACAACTGGTCATGGAACAACAGACTGGTTCCAAANTCAAGCTGGTTTTAGAAAAGGCAGAGGAACCAGAGATCAAATTGCCAACATTCGCTGGATCATCAAAAAAGCAAGAGAGTTCCAGAAAAACATATATTTCTGCTCTATTGACTATGCCAAAGCCTTTGTGTGGATTACAATAAACTGTGGAAAATTCTGAAAGAGATGGGAATACCAGACCACCTGACCTGCCTCTTTAGAAACCTATATGCAGATCAGGAAGCAACAGTTAGAACTGGAGATGCAACAACAGACTGGTTCCAAATTGGGAAAGGAGTATGTCAAGGCTATATATTATCACCCTGCTTATTTAACTTCTATGCAGAGTACATCATAAGAAATGTTGGGCTGGAAGAAGCACAAGCTGGAATCAAGATTGTCAGGAGAAATATCAATAACCTCAGATATGCAGATGACACCACCCTTATGGCAGAAAATGAAGAGGAACTAAAAAGCTTCTTGATGAAAGTGAAAGAGGAGAGTGAAAAAGTTGGCTTAAAACTCAACATTCAGAAAACTAAGATCATGGCATCTGGTCCCATCACTTCATGGCAAACAGATGGGGAAACAGTGGAAACAGTGGCTGACTTTGTTTTTTGGGGCTCCAAAATCGCTGCAGATGGTGATTGCAGCCATGAAATTAAAAGACGCTTACTCCTTGGAAGGAAAGTTATGACCAACCTAGACAGCATATTGAAAGGCAGAGACATTACTTTGTTGACAAAGGTCCATCTAGTCATTACTATGGTTTTTCCAGTAGTCATGTATGGATGTGAGTTGGACTATAAAAAAAGCTGAGCACAGAAGAATTGATGCTTTTGAACTGTGGTGTTGGAGAAGACTCTCAAGAGTCCCTTGGACTGCAAGGAGATCCAACCAGTCCATTCTAAAGGAAATCAGTCCTGGGTGTTCAATGGAAGGACTGATGTTGAAGCTGGAACTCCAATACTTTGGCCACCTGTTGTGAAGAGCTGACTCATTGGAAAAGACCCTGATGCTGGGAAAGATTGAAGGCAGTAGGAGAAGGGGACAACAGAGGATGAGATGGTTGGATGGCATCACCGACTCAATGGACATGAGTTTGGGTAAACTCCGGGAGTTGGGAATGGACAGGGAGGCCTGGCATGGTGCAGTTCATGGGGTAGCAAAGAATCAGACATGACTGAGTTACTGAACTGAACTGAGTGCAGTGCTTTCACAGCATCCTCTTTTAGGATTTGAAATAGCTCAACTGAAATTCCATCACCTCCACTAGCTTTGTTCGTAGTGATGCTTCCTAAGGCCCACTTGGCTTCACATTCCAAGATATCTGGCTCTAGGTGAGTGATCACACCATCGTGATCATCTGGGTGTTTATTTGCAGCTCTTCTGTACCTATGCCAGGGGTGGGAGGGGGTGGAGGCAGAGAGGAGCCACACCTGGAACTGAGGAAGAAGTCTTCATTCTGAGATTTTGGGCTGAACTTGATGCAAGTACTAGTTGGGAATTTGGGTTCTCTCAAAACTTGAGGCAAGTGTGTAAATACGGTGTAAGTAAAAATAAAATGCATATTTGGTAACTAAAAGAATGGACTCAGGTAAAAGCCACATCCTGTGTTCACCAAACCTGTTTAATTTTCTTACTTATCCTACAGCTAAATTACATTTCCTAGTCTCTGCTGTAGTTAGATCGAACTGTGTAACTGAGTTTTGTCCAGTGGTGTGTGAAGTGAGGTACACTACCTTCAGGCCTGGCCCTGTAAATATCCTGCGTGATCATCATGTTCTTTCTTTTTTTTTTTTTTTAATTTTAATTTTTACTTTATTTTACTTTACAATACTGTATTGGTTTTGCCATACATTGACATGAATCCATCTCGGGTGTACATGAGTTCCCAATCCTGAACCATCATGTTCTTTCTGTCGTTTGTTGATGGTTCAAAGTAGAAATCAGAATGTAACTAGAAAATATTTGTAATTAATTGGTAATGAAAATATCATTATAGCAAAACTTGTGAAATCAACAAAAGAGAGAAAAAAGAAATCTGAATGTGATCAGTATTTAACTACCAATTTACAGAAAACACAGGGGGACTGAGGAAAACATCAGAAGACCCCTGGGGATGCAATCAGCAAAAGAAGACTATGGAAAACAAGGAGGCAAATATTTAGTTTCTTTAACAAACGATGGACAGGAAATAAAAAATGATGGTGGAATTATCCACAGATTAAAGGAAATTTTAAGAGCTATAACAATCTAATGAGTATATAGGCCTTATTGGATTGTGATTCAAACAAGCTAAGTATAGTTTTCTTATTTAAAAAGATTGAGATAATTAGAAAAATCTGGTGCAAAGGACATGAATGCAGGGTGGGTAGAGGAGAGGGTGGGGCGAATTGAGACAGTAGCATTGACATATGTACACTACCATGTGTAAAACAGATAGCCAGTGGGAAGCTGCTGTAGAGCACAGGGAACTTAACTCCAGGCTCTGTGATGACCTAGATGAGTGGGATGGGGCGGGGAGAGGGAGGTTGAAGAGGGAGGGGATATATGTATACATATAAGCATGGTGCTAGTGACACCAGGTCAAAGGTTTAATCCCTGTATCATGCACTATAAGTTTTTTTGGGCTTCCCTGGTGGCTCACATGGTAAAGAATCTGCTTGCAATGCAGGAGACCAGGTTTGATCCCTGGGTTGGGAAGATCCTCTGGAGAAGGGATTGGCTACCCACTCCAGTATTCTTGCCTGGAGAATTCCATGGACAGAGGAGCCTGGTGGGATACAGTCCATGGTGTGGCAAAGAGCCAGACATGACTGAGCAACGAACATTTTCATAGCTGATTCATGTGCTGTACAGCAGAACATATGTTGTTGTACAACACAAGATTGTAAAGTTATTATACAATTAAAGAATAGATTTTTTTTTAAATTAGAAAAATTGGATATACCAAATATTTGATTCTGTTAAAGAATTACTGTTAATTTTTTAGTGTGATATGGTATGTGGTTATATTTTTAAAAGAGTCTTTATCTTTTAGAGGTAAAAACAGAAATATGTTTCACATAAGGATGACACAATATAATGTCTGGGATTTGTTTCCCAATAATCTGTGAGAGGTGGGGGGTAGTGCAGGGAGGTGGGCAGGGGATAAATGAAATGAGTTTGGCCGTAATTGTTGAAGCCAGGAGATACATAGGGAGTCATTATAATATTTCTAATTTTATATTTGTTTTGAATTTTCCATAATAAAATGTTTTTTAAAATGAAATCTTTAAATAACATACCTTACCCCCAATGTTAGTTGCTCAGTCATGTCTGACTCTTTGCAAAGTAACTATACTTTTATGGATGTATTTATATGTCCATATGGTAAAGAATCTGCCTGCAATCCAAGAGACCCCGGGTTGATTCCTGGGTTAGGAAGATCCCCTGGAGAAGGAATAGGCTACCTTCTCCAGTATTCTTGGGCTTCCCTGGTAGCTCAAACACTGAAGAATCTTCCTGCAATGGGGGGGGGGGGGGAACCTGGGTTTGATCCCTGGGTTGGAAAGATCCCCTGGAGGGGGGCCTGGCAGCCCACTCCAGTATTCTTTCCGTAAGAACTCCATGGACTGAGGAACTTGGCAGGCTACAGTCCATGGGGTTGTAAAGAGTCAGACACGACTCTTTTGTGTGACTAAGCACAAAAACATGTTATATTTATATATGTACAATGTGATAAACTTTTGGAATAACAAATGATTGGGGGAACCATTTCAATCAGGATAGTAATAGGAACAAAATGATGGAGCATTCCTAAATGAAATAATATACAACCATAAAAACAAAGGAGGCTGCTCTATAGATATTGTTGCTGAAAAGACTCTAAGAGAAAGAAACACAATTAACTCTAAGAGGAACACAATTTTTATTCAAGGGAATAAAAATAAACTGAAGTGTTGGAAGCCAGCGTGAGGAATCCCACCCATGACAGGGTCATGTGGCAGAAATTTGATGGGCAAGGACGAGTCAGATCTCAGGTTTTTCCCCTGGCATTTCCTGAGCATGTTCCCCCCAAAATAAGAATCTGTCTGTTTTTCCACTCTTCTGACATTCTCTGGAAAAAGTCAATTCAGAGCTTTAGTCTTCTACATTTGAAAGAGTGTTTCAATCCAAAAACCTCTCTGATGGCTTTCTAGCCTGCCTGCAGGATGAGTACAGCTGCGCATGTGATTGTTTGAGGCCTCCAGGAAGCTTAAAACATCCTAGGAATGTAGGGGCTTCGGAGAAGTCATAATCGTTAGAATAGGACTCATTAAAGTTTCATTTGTTGAGCCAATACTTGCTGCCAAAATTTCATATCTTATATAGCTGGTATATAGAAAAACAGGTAGTAGACCTGGTATTAGCAATATTAGATCTTTGAGTTAAGTACTTTCTTTATTATAACTCTCTGCACCTTTGTCCTACAGGAATGTAACTTTATTTAGTATTTTGAGAGTAATGCAGAGTAAAGAAAAAACACTTCCAGAGAAAAGGAGTTTTCTGGTTGATAGACAATTACCCAGGAAGAGAGCCATAAAAATGTTAACAGGCCTCTTGGCCAGAAGATAATGTAAACCACCTGAGACCTTTTGTATACGGGAGGGTATGCAAATAGAAAGCCTGGTTTTTGGGCTGCTAATGCTGATCTCTATGTACAATCAAAAAGGTGTAAAAGGCCCTTCTAAGATAATAGAGGTGGGGCCAGTCCTTGGACGGGGCCAGTCCTTGGAAGGGGCCAGTCTTTGGAAGGGGCTAGTTATTGGAAGGACTGGTTTCCCCTGTGTCTCCTATTTTCTCTAATTTCAGGCTGAAATCCCATCTGGGGTGTGGAGGCTCGCCATGTCTACTTATTTGTCCCGGCTTCTAAGATCCGTAAGAGAGAGAGCCCAGGGCGGGGCACTCTCCGATATTCAAACGGACGCCGGTGGCCTAACGTAGATGGTGCAAGCTCCTTGTCTGGAACTTTATTGGCTTTCCACGTAAACCAAGTTATTCAGCCTCCTTTTCTCCATCTAAATTTTCCTACTACACTATTTCTTCCTAGTCTAATCTTATATTTCTAAATAAATAAGTTTTTCCTCGCCCACGCCGTCCCCTCTTCGAATCACCCTGGATCCACCGGGGCTGGACCCCGGCAAGTGGTGCCCGAACAGGGACTGGCCCCACCTCTATCAGAGCAGTCCCGGCTTCTAAGATCCGTAAGAGAGAGAGCCCAGGGCGGGGCACTCTCCGATATTCAAACGGACGCCGGTGGCCTAACGTAGATGGTGCAAGCTCCTTGTCTGGAACTTTATTGGCTTTCCACGTAAACCAAGTTATTCAGCCTCCTTTTCTCCATCTTAATTTTCCTACTACACTATTTCTTCCTAGTCTAATCTTATATTTCTAAATAAATAAGTTTTTCCTCGCCCACGCCGTCCCCTCTTCGAATCACCCTGGATCCACCGGGGCTGGACCCCGGCAAGTGGTGCCCGAACAGGGACTGGCCCCACCTCTATCAGAGCCATGCATTTAATATCTTATTATCTGTGTGTGAACAAAGGGACCAGGAAAAAAGAATCCCTAGTCACTTTGATGCATTGGAGAAGGAAACGGCAACCCACTCCAGTGTTCTTGCCTGGAGAATCCCAGGGACGGGGGAGCCTGGTGGGCTGCCGTCTGTGGGGTCGCACAGAGTCGGACACGACTGAAGTGACCCAGCAGCAGCAGCAGCAGTCATAATTACTGGTAAATGTATAAAGACTGAAAGGACACATGAAAATCTAACAGTATGGTTACCTTGGTGGTGAGGGGAGGGCACAATAAGAACTGAGCAGATGGGAGATAAGTTTGGGAGGTAGATTTTTCACTGTACACTTTTCTTTTTTTTTTTCCAGTAGGCTTTTACAGTTTATTAACAGGTTTCCAAATCTAGATGTAGTTCATTAAGATAGGATCATTTTTGCAATAAATAATGTTGTACACTTTTCTATAATTTCTTTTTTATGCACTTTTCTATAATTTTAAATTTTCTATAATTTTAAAATTTCTGGGTTTTAATCATAGGAAAGTATTATTCATTTTTAAATTATATAAGAAAGTTAAAATGGTGATAAAAAATCTTATGAGAGATAAAGTAGTCCTGATAAGAAATTTATGAGATGTTCCTATTATGAAAGAGGAAAAGCTGGAAATGAAGAAGCTAAGCATTCAAGAAGCTGATTCCAATTTTATTATTACTTTTTTCACTTTTTAAAAATTATCTATTTATTATTTTTTAACCCATATTTATTTGTTTTAATTGGAGGCTAATTACTTTACAATATTGTATTGGTTTTGCCATACATTGACATTAATCTGCCACAGCTGTACATGTGTTCCCCATCCTGAACCCCTCTCCCATCTCCCTCCCCATCTCATCCCTCTGGGTCATCCCAGTGCACCAGCCCCGAGCATCCTGTATCATTCATCGACCCTGGACGGGTGATTCATTTCACATATGATAATATACATGTTTCAATGCCATTCTCCCAAATCATCTCACCCTCGCCCTCTCCCACAGAGTCCAAAAGACTGTTCTATACATCTGAGTCTCTTTTGCTATCTCGCATACAGGGTTATTGTTACCATCTTTCTAAATTTCATATATATGCGTTATTATACTGTATTGGTGTTTTTCTTTCTGGCTTACTTCACTCTGTATAATACGCTTCAGTTTCATCCACCTCATTAGAGCCAATTCAAATGTATTCTTCTTAATGGCTGAGTAATACTCCATTGTGTATATGTACCACAGCTTTCTAATCCATTCATCTGCTGATGGACATCTAGGTTGTTTCCATGTCCTGGCTATTGTAAACAGTGCTGTGATGAACACTGGGGTCCATGTGTCTCTTTCAATTCTGGTTTCCTTGGTGTGTATGCCCAGAAGTGGGATTGCTGGGTCATATGGCCGTTCTATTTCCAGTTTTTTAAGGAATCTCCATACTGTTCTCCATAGTGGCTGTACTAGTTTGCATTCCCACAAACAGTGTAAGAGGGCTCCCTTTTCTCTGCACCCTCTCCAGCATTTATTGCTTGTAGACTTTTGGATCACAGCCATTCTGACTGGCGTGAAATGGTACCTCATTGTGGTTTTCATTTGCATTTCTCTGATAATGAGTGAGTTGAGCATTTTTCATGTGTTTGTTAGCCATCTGTATGTCTTCTTTGGAGAAATGTCTGTTTAGTTCTTTGACCCATTTTTTGATTGGGTTGTTTATTTTTCTGGAATTGAGCTGCAGGAGTTGGTTGTATATTTCTGAGATTAATTCTTTGTCAGTTGCTTTATTTGCTATTATTTTCTCCCATTCTGAAGGCTGTCTTTTCGCCTTGCTTATAGTTTCCTTTGTTGTGCAGAAGCTTTTAATTTTAATTAGGTTCCATTTGTTTATTTTTGCTTTTATTTCCAATATTCTGGGAGGTGGTTCATAGAGGAGCCTGCTGTGATTTATGTTGGAGAGTGTTTTGCCCATGTTCTTCTCTAGGAGTTTTATAGTTTCTTGTCTTATATTTAGATTTTTAATCCATTTTGAGTTTATGTTTATGTTTGGTGTTAGAAAGTGTTCTAGTTTCATTCTTTTACAAGCAGTTGAACAGTTTTCCCCGCACCACTTGTTAGAGATTGTCTTTTCTCCATTATATATTCTTGCCCCCTTTGTTAAAGATAAGGTGTCCGTAGGTGTGTGGATTTGTCTCTGCGCTTTCTATTTTGTTCCATTGATCTACATTTCTGTCTTTGTGCCAGTACCATACTGTCTTGATGACTGCGGCTTTGTAGTAGAGCTTGAAGTCAGGCAGGTTGATTCCTCTAGTTCCATTCTTCTTTCTCAAGATTGCTTTAGCTATTTGAGGTTTTTTCTATTTCCATACAAACTGAAATTATTTGTTCTAGCTCTGTGAAAAATACTGTTGGTAGCTTGACAGTTCAGTTCAGTTCAGTTCAGTTCTGTTGCTCAGTCATGTCCAACTCTTTGCAACTCCATGAATTGCAGCATGCCAGGCCTCCATGTCCATCACCAACTCCTGCAGTTCACCAAAACTCAAGTTCATCAAGTCGGTGATGCCATCCTGCCATCTCATCCTCTGTCATCCCCTTCTCCTCCTGCCCCCAACCCCTCCCAGCATCAGAGTCTTTTCCAATGAGTAACTCTTCGCATGAGGTGGCCAAAGTATTAGAGTTTCAGCTTTAGCATCAGTCCTTCCAAAGAACACCCAGGACTGATCTCCTTTAGGATGACCTTGTTGGATCTCCTTGCAGTCCAAGGGACTCTCGAGAGTCTTCTCCAACAGCACGGTTCAAAAGCATCAATTCTTCGGTGCTCAGCTTTCTTCTCAGTCCAACTTTCACATCCATACACGACCACTGGAAAAACCATAGCCTTGACTAGATGGACCTTTGTTGGCAGAGAAATGTCTCTGCTTTTTAATATGCTATCTAGGTTGGTCATAACTTTCCTTCCAAGGAGTAAACGTCTTTTAACTTCATGGCTGCAATCACCATCTGCAGCGATTTTGGAGCCCAAAAAAATAAAGTCTGACACTGTTTCCCCATCTATTTCCCATGAAGTGATGGGACCAGATGCCATGATCTTAGTTTTCTGAATGTTGAACTTTAAGCCAACTTTTTTACTCTCTTCTTTCATTTTCATCAAGAGGCTTTTTAGTTCTTCTTCACTTTCTCCCATAAGGGTGGTGTCATCTGCATATCTGAGGTTATTGATATTTCTCCCAGCAATCTTGATTCCAACTTGTGCTTCTTCCAGCCCAGCGTTTCTCATGATGTACTCTGCATATAAGTTGAATAATCAGGGTGACAATATACAGCCTTGACATACTTCTTTTTCTATTTGGAACCAGTCTGTTGTTCCATGTCCAGTTCTAGCTTGATAGGGACTGCATTGAATCTATAGATTGCTTTGGGTAGTATACTCATTTTCACTATTTTGATTCTTCTGATCCATGAACACGGTTTAAGCACTGGGGTTATGCATGATGAATATAGTTAATAATGCTGCATTATATATTTGAAAGTTGTGAAGAAGGTGGATCCTACAAGTTCTAATTACAAGAAAAAAAAAATTGTAACTATGTGTGGTTATGGATGTTAACCAGGCTTATCATTTTGCAATGTATACAAATAGCAATGTATACAAATCATTATGTTGGACCTTGAAACTAATATAATGCTGTAAGACAAAAATATCTCAATATTTTAAAAAAAGAAGTTGAAAAAATGAACAGCAAATTAAGCCCCCCAAAGCAGAAGGAAAATAAAGTGAGTAGAAATTAATAAAATAGAGAATAAATATAATACAGAAGCTCAACAGAGCCAAAAATGGGTTCTTTGAAAAAACTAACAAAACTAAACAACCTCTGGAGAGACTGACCAATAACAAGAATGAGGAAAAAGTTATCCATGAAAAATGAAAAGAGGAAGCAAATTACAGATGCTACAGAGATTAGGAAGACAATAGAAGTATATCATGAACACCTTGATGATAATAAATATGAAAAATCACATAAAGTAGATAAATTTCTAAAAAATATAACTTGCTAAAACTGCTCCAACCAGAAATTGAAAGCTTTAAATAGTCCTAAAACTACTAAAGAAAATGAATCTTAATCTAAAATCTTTCTACAAAGAAAACTTAGGCCAAGATGGTTTTACGAGTGAATTCTATTAAGAAAAAATTGAATAAAAGACTATTACAATCTTATATACTCCTTTGAGTAAGAAGAAGAGAGAACATTTTGAACTTATTTTTTGAGGCTAGTATACCCTTGTTACCAAGACATGAGAAAGATGGGAAAAGAACTAGGAGGAAAAACCACAAGTCATTATCTCTCAGGATCAGTGTGTTAAACAATTAACAAACTAGAAAACTTAGGTGGTAGGCTCCTTGCCACTGGTCCTGGGGATGAGTTTTTGGATTTGACACCAAACCAAGGCAATAAAAGTAAAACAAACAAGTGGGAATACATCAAACTAAAAAACTCTCACACTGCAAAGGGAGTTTCATATCAAAAAAATGAAAATGCAACCTATTGAATGCGAGAAGATATTTGCAAACAATACCTGATAAAGGGTTAATAGTAAATATCTATAAAGAACTCATATAACTTAATAGCAAAAAGCATATAGTCTGACTGTAAAATGTGCAGAAGATCTGAATACATATATTTACAAAGAGACAAGACGAGCAGGCACATGAAAATCAGGTGTGCAGCATCAGTAATCATCAGGGAAATGCAATCTGGACCACAGAGTGATATCACCTCACACCTTTAGGATGGTTATTATCAAAAAGACAATATCATTCAGCTATAAAAGAGAATGAAATCTTGCCACTTGTGACAACATAGATGGAACTTGAATACATTGTGAAAAGTGAAAGTGTTAAGTCATGTCTGACTCTTTGCAACCCCATAGACTGTGGCCTACCAGGCTGCTCTGTCTGTGGGATTTTCCAGGCAAGAATATTTAAGTGGGTAGCCATTCCTGTCTCCAGGGGATCTTTTCAATCCACGGATAAAACTGGGTTTCCTGCATTGGCAGATGGATTCTTTACTTTCTGAGCCAACAGGGAAGCCCAAAATAAGTCAGACAAAGACAAATACTGTAACATCTCACTCATACCTGGAATCTAAAAACTAAACACAACAACTGAGTTCATAGATACAGAGAACAGATAGGTGGTTACCATAGGTGGGAGATAAGAGATAGGCAAAATAGGTGAAGGGGGTCAAAAGATATAAACTTCCAGTTATAAAATAAATAAATCATGGGGATATAATGTACAGCATGGTGACTATAGAAAATAATCAGTTTAATTCAGCCACTCATGTTCAACTCTTTGCGACCCCATGGACTGCAGCATGCCAGACTTCCCTGTCCATCACCAACTCCCAGAGCCTACTCAACTCATGTCCATTGCATCAGTGATGCCATACAATCATCTCATCCTCTGTCGTCCCCTTCTCCTCCTGCCTTCAATCTTTCCCACCATCAGGGTCTTTTCCGATGAGTTCGTTCTTCCCATCAGGTAGCCAAAGTACTGGAATTTCAGCTTCAGCATCAGTCCTTCCAATGAATATTCAGGGTTGATTTCCTTTAGGATGGACTGGTTGGATCTCCTTGCAGTCCAGGGAACTCTCAAGAGTCTTCTCCAACACCACAGTTCAAAAGCATCAATTCTTCAGTGATCAGCTTTCTTATGATCCAACTCCCACATCCATACATGACTACTGGAAAAATCATAGCTTTGACTAGATGGACCTTTGTTGGCAAAGTAATGTCTCTGCTTTTTAATATGCTATCTAGGTTGGTCATAGCTTTTCTTTCAAGGAGCAAGCGTCTTTTAATTTCATGGCTGCAGTCACCATTTGCAGTGATTTTGGAGCCCCCCCAAAACAAAGTCTCTCACTGTTTCCATTGTTTCCCCATCTATTTGCCATGAAGTGATGGCACTAGATGCCATGATCTTAGTTTTCTGAATGTTGAGTTTTAAGCCAACTTTTTCACTCAAGAGGCTCTTGCATTGCAAATCTGAAGAGTAAATATTAAAAGTTCTCACCACAATAAAAAGTTTTGTAGTTATGTAATGGGTACTAACTAGACTTATTGTGGTGATCATTTTACAATATATACAAATATCAAATTATTATATTGTACACCTGAAACTCATATAAGGTTATATTTGAATCATATTCAATTTAAAAAATAGCACAAACATACACAAATTAGTAAACTGAATCAAGCAAGATATAAAAAGGATAGTCAAGGATAATACATAATGACCAAATTGGGTTCATTTCAGGAATATAAAATTGGTTTAACATTAAAATAAATAACACAATTTCATCCTGAAGTTTGACTTTAGCGTATCAATTAAGTACATTAGTTTAAATCAGTTTCATATTAGTCAATAAAAACTTGAAATATGATCAACTGTTAGGAATCAGTGAAATGTCAGTTAAATTCACAATGATATACCATTAAACACCCAATAAATTATTTAAAAAATTAATAGTGTGTCAATACCAAGTATTGGCCAGGATATGAAATGCTGGGAACTCTAATACACTACGTGAAGTACAATTTTGGAAACCAATTGGCATAGACAAATAAAGTGGATATTATACTAAAATAAGATACAGGCTCACCTTCATATCCTACACCCACCAAGGTAATACCAAATAAAATTCTCCTGAAGTAATTTTTATATAGAATATTAGGGGTACTTAAAATAATGTTCATAGAAGCAATTGTTGGTAATAGCAGAAAAATGGAAACAATCCAAATCTCCACGAAAGGTAATTTGGGTGGACAGATGACAATGAATTATACAAAAGAATATTATATGGGCATGTTAGTGAATGCACTGCAACTGTAGTCATCAACATGTAGGAATCTCATTAACACAGTGAAGAAACAAGTGCCAGAAGGCTTCTGTATATATACTCTGCTTGTTTTCATGTAGTATGATGCTACTTGAATAAAGTTCAGGAAAAGATTAAATTCAGTGAGATGCATACATAGATGGTAAAACTCTAGAGAAAAACAAAAGAATTATCCTCACAAAGTCAGGATACTCATTACTTCTGTACTAAGGGAGAAAGAAGGATGGGGGGTGCAGGGAACAGAAGAGTTTTTAAGGTTCTGTTCTTGTTCTCCCATAAAGTGATTAGATTTTATCCCTTTATTATTCTTTATTATATATATACACCTTATTATAATATGTGTATGTTTTATACAATCTTATGTATTGTGATATATTTCATAATTTTTAAAAACGTGATTAGGAAAAAATGATCAGAACAGTAAGGTGTAAGAGGAAAATAAGAGGAATAATGTACCATAATGACACCAAAATTCTGAATTCAGATGCATTGAACACAATGTCAAATTTGTAAAGAAACAAATTAACAAAATTGCCAAATGCACCATTACAGTGAGAATTTTAACACAACCTTTCAATAATTGATTGGTACCTGGACAAAAAATTAGTAGAAAATTTGAACAACACAATCAGAATCTTAAACTGATTTATTAGAGAAAATACATGCTTTTGAGCACACCCAGACTGTTTTTCACAGTTTATCACAAAGAAAGTCTCAACAATCATCAAAAAAATTCAGTGACAGAATGGCACAAAATTAGAAATCAATAGCAATCATATAAAAGCAGCAGAAACAAAACACATTTGTTTAGAAATATAATAAGCATAATTTCTAAATGTTTTAAAGCCACATATAATCATAATGACAAGGAAACACTGCATATCAAAACTTCAGAGATGCAACCAACATGGACCTCAGAGTGAAGTGGGTAGCTTCATTTTATTTATTTTTTTGTCAGAGCTGCACAGCTTGTGGGATCTAAGTTCCCCCAACAGGGATCAAAACCAGGCCTTGGGCAGTGAAAGCAATGTGGAGTCCTAACCACTGGTGGTTGTTGTTGTTCAGCCATTAAGTCACATCTGACTCTTTGCATCACCATGGACTGCAGCATGCCAGACTTCCCTGTCCTTCACTATCTCCCAGAGTTTGCTCAAACTCATGTCCATTGAGTCAGTGATGCCATCCAACCATTTCAACCTTTCTCACCCCCTTCTCCTCCTGCCCTCAACCTCTCCCAGTGAAACAGGAGGGAAAGGGGCAGGGCACAACCTTTGAAAGAATGACAAAGTCCAAGGCACAACGTAAATTGATTAGAACCAAATGGGTCCAAGATGGCAGACAAGTCAACTTGACTAGACCTTGATCCTCAGAACAAGCTCACTGTAACACATCAGCAAACTAAATGACACACCCAGAGGCGCCATGGCAGTTCCAAGGTCAACCATCAAAGACCGAACAGTGGGCACTGGCCAACCCCTGGGAATCCCTGCCCCTTCCCCAAAATAGTTGGAATAATCCACCAACTCATTAGCCTATGAAATTACCCAGCCCATAATAGCTAATCACACCACATTTCAAGGCAGCATTCACCCTCTGTGATGGCTGACACTCTGTCTGTGGAGTGTTTTTCCCTGAATAAAATCTCCTCTTACTCACACTTTGTTTCTCACTGAATTCTTTCTGCAATGAGACACAAAGACCCTGAGCCTCCGTATGTCCAGATACCAGTGAGTGATTCTAATTAAAAGATTGTGGGTTCAAGTCCCAAGCAAAGTTTTGGCTGGGTTTGAGCCCCGGCACATGGGGTCAAGTCCTAATCTGAGGTTAACATTTTCACCAGTAACAGGGTCTTTTACAACAAGTCAGTCCTTGGCATCAATGGCCAAAGTATTGGAGCTTCAGCTTCAGCATCAGTCCTTCCAGTGAATATTCAGGACTGATTTCCTTTAGGATTGACTGGTTTGATCTCCTTGCTGTCCAAGTGACTCCCAGGAGTTGTCTCCAGAACCACAATTCAAAAGCATCAGTTCTTCAGCACTTGGCCTTCTTCATGGTCCAACTCTCATATCCATATATGACTACTGGAAAAACCATAGCTTTGACTATGCAGATTTGTTGGCAAAGTGATGTCCCTCCTTTTTAATACACTGTCTAAGTTTGTCATAGCTTTTCATCCAAGGAGCAAGAGTCTTTTAATTTCGTGGTCCCAGTCATCATTCACAGTGATTTAGGAGCCCAAGAAAATAAAATCTGCTACTGTTTCCACTTTCTCCCCATGTATTTGCCATGAAGTGATGGGACTACATATCATGATCTTCATTTTTTGAATGTTGAGTTTTAAGCTAGCTTTTTAACTCTCCTCTTTCACTTTCATCAAGAGGCTCTTCAGTTCCTCTTCATTTTTTGCCATTAGAGTGGTATCATTTGCATATCTTAGGTTATTGATATTTCTCCCAGCAATCTTGACTCCAGCTTGTGAGTCATCCAGCCTGGCATTTCATATGATGTACAATGCATATTAAGTTAAATAAGCAGGGTGACAATATACAGCCTTGACATACTGCTGTTCCAATTTTGAACCAGTTCGTTGTTCCATGTCTGATTCTAACTGTTGCTTCTTGTCCTGCATACAGGTTTCTCAGGAGACAGATAAGGTGGTCTGGTGTTCTCATCTCTTCAAGAATTTTCCAGTTTATTGTGATCCACACAGTCAAAAGCTTTAGCCTAGCCAGTGAAGCAGAAGTAGATTTTTTTTTTTTTAATTTCCTTCCTTTTTCTGTGATCCAGTGGATTTTGGCAATATGATCTCTGTTTCCTCTGCCTTTTCTAAATCCATCTTGAACATCTGAAATTTCTTAGTTCACATACTATTAAAGCTGAATTTGAAGGATTTTGAGCATACTTTGCTAGCATGTGAAATTAGTACAATTGTACAGTAGTTTGAATATTCTTTGGCATTGCTTTTCTTTGGGACTGGAATGAAAACTGACCTTTTCCAGTCCTGTAGCCACTGCTGAGTTTTCCAAATTTGCTGACATATTGAGTGCAGTACTTGAACACCATCATCTTTTAAGACTTGAAAAAGTTCAGCTGGAATTCCATCACCTCCACTTGCTTTGTTCATAGTAATATTTTCTAAGGTCTACTTGACTTCACACCTCAAGATGTATGGCTGTAGGTGAATGGCCATACCATGATGGTTATCCAGGTCATTAAGATCTTTTGCATATCGTTCTTTTGTGTATTTTTACCACCTCTTCTTAATCTCTTCAATTTCTGTTAAGTCCTTGCTTTTCCTGACCTTTATTGCACCCATCTTTGCATGAAAATGCCATATGTAACTTTTCTATATATGTGACCTATATGAATGTAATGCCTATTAAAAATTTTAATACAGATTTTTTTAGTGCTAAAAGTAACCTCAAGAATTCAGAAAGAAAAAAAAAACAGAAAAACATAGAGAAAAGAAAAGGAAAAAAATAATGATGCTAATGAAATGGCAGATGATATACAGGGTTAAATAAAAACCAACGGTGGTTCTTAAACTAATAAAATACACACGTCTCTGGTAAGACAGACCATCAGGAAGAGAAAAGGCAAAGGTCAATATTAGGAATGAAAAAGGGGATAATCTACAAAAACAGTATTTAGAAGAAGAAAACATCATAAATAACTTTATGCTAACACATTTGAAAACTCAGACAACAGAAAAATGTTCTAAGGAGTTATAATTCATTGAAACTTCTTGATGTACTAAACTTAAATTATTGCATAGCCATTAAATAAATTAAATCAGTAGTAAAAGCCATCCCCATGGGGTCATTTTAAAGAGTTCTGTTAGTACCAAATCTCTAAAGAATAGATTAATGACTATCTTAGGAAACTATTCCAGAAAACAGGAAAAGGGAGAAGCTCCTGAAGGATTTTATGATGCTAAAATAAGCTGATTCCAAAACAAACAAACAAAAAAAGGACAGTACAAAAAAAAAAAGTATGGCCTTATCTCATGTATGAAAGCAGTTGTAAAAATAAATTAAAACATTACGATACTGAATACAGCAATGTACTAAAAAAATACTTTATGACCATAGATTATCACAGAAAGTTCAAAGATAAAAACCCTTAGATGAGTTAATTTAATTAGCCATACTTAAAAAATTAAAAAGGGGTGGAATGGTTATAGAGTTTCAGTTTTGCAAGACAAAAAAATTCTGAAGATTCATTGCACAATAGTATACCTTAAATATACTTAATACTACTGAACTGTACACTAAAAATGGTTACGATGACTTTTTAATTTTAATTTAATTTTTAAATGAAAAGTGAAAAATCTAATGACCATCTCAGTAGATACAGAAAAATCTCTCCAACTCATTCTTCTGCTGCATCTTTTCTGCTCCAAACTGGTGAAAGTCCTCTGCTTTTAAGAGCTTATATGACTATACTGGGCCCACCCAGATAATCCAAAATAATCTCCTTATTTTAAAGTCTGTAACCTTAATTATATCTACAAAGTCCCTTTTGTTATATAACAAAACATATCAGAGTCTGGGGATCTGGGTGTGGATAACCTTTAGGGATATTATTCTGCTTACCACAGCCTTGTTCTTTATTTTTCAGATAAGATTTTGGACTGTGTAAATATTTTGCAAAAAATAAAACTAAATAAGTCTCCCAAGCCCTCACAAGAAATTAACCCCTAAAATTTAAAAACAAAATTAAACAAATTAGCCTAACTATCTACCCATTTGGTGGCATAACTACCCAGAAGAAACAATCCTAAGTGTCTTTCAAACACAATACTATGTACATTTGACCCACAAAATCTTTACCTACTTTTAGTAATCACAGGATTACAGGTATTATAGTTTACCCTACTTTCTTGTGTATATTATGTCATAAAGCAAATAAGTCATCATGCTGGCATTGTAGCAATAATTATAAGCCTTATATACTGGGAAATGTTCAAATGTCTTAATAATTAGTGGGTCAAAGTTGAAATCATAACAGAAATTAGCAAATGTTTTAACTGAATAATAACAAAAGAATTGCATAACAAAACTTGTTTGATGAAAGTAAAATATGTAGAACAACATCCATAGCCTTATGCATTTATTAATGCATATAATAATAAAGAAAAAATGTTGAAAATGAATGTGTTCAACACCCATCTACAGAAGTCAGGAAAAAAGGCAACAAAAAGAAAAAGAAAGCCAAAAAAAAAGATAAAAGATAAAATAAAGAGCAGATTGAAGGCATTTCCCTGGTGGGCCAGTGGTTGAGGCTCCACAGTTCCAGTGCAGAGGCATAGGTTTGATCTCTAGTCTGGAAACTAAGATCCTACACGCCACATGGTATGGCCAAGAAAAAAAAAAAAAAAAAAGAGTAGATTGAAGTATAAAATAAACACTCAGTAGAGAGGATCAACAAGTCAAAAATTAATTAAATCCAAATTCTAATAGAAATAGAAACCACAGGCTGGAAAATGGAACATAACTAAAGATGCTGCCAACATTAAAAATATACTGTGAAACTCAAGTCGTACACATTAAAATACATAACAAATGTCAATCATTCCTCTTTAGGTATAAATTCAGTTCAGTTCAGTAGCTCAGTTGTGTCCGACTCTTTGAGACCCCATGAAGCACAGCACGCCAGGCCTCCTTGTCCATCACCAACTCCTGGAGTCTACCCAAACCCATGTCCATTGAGTCAGTGATGCCATCCAACCATCTCATTCTCTGTCGTCCCCTTCTCCTCCTGTCCTCAATCTTTCCCAGCATCAGGGTCTTTTCAAATGAGTCAGCTCTTCGCATTAGGTGGCCAAAGTATTAGAGTTTCAGCTTCAACATCAGTCCTTCCAAATGAACACGCAGGACTGATCTCCTTCAGAATGGACTGGTTGGATTTCCTTGAGCCCAAGGGACCCTCAAGAGTCTTCTCCAACACCACAGTTCAAAAGCATCATTCTTCTGAGCTTAGCTTTCTTTATAGTCCAACTCCCACATCCATACATGACTACTGGAAAAACCATAGCCTTTACTAGACAGATCTTTGTTGGCAAAGTCTCTGCTTTTTAAAATGCTGTCTAGGTTGGTCATAACTTTCCTTCCAAAGAGTAAGCATCTTTTAATTTCATGGCTGCAATCACAATCTGCAGTGATTTTGGAGCCCAGAAAAATAAAGTTAGCCATTGTTTCCACTGTTTCCCCATTTGTTTGCCATGAAGTGATGGGACCAGATGCCACAATTTTCGTTTTCTGAATGTTGAGCTTTAAGCCAACTTTTTCACTCTCCTCTTTCACTTTCATCAAGAGGCTCTTTAGTTCTTCTTCAATTTCTGACATAAGGGCGGTGTCATCTGCATATCTGAGGTTATTGATATTTCTCCCGGCAATCTTGATTCCAGCTTGTGCTTCTTCCAGTCCAGCATTTCTCATGATGTACTCTGCATAGAAGTTAAATAAGCAGGGTGACAATATACAGCCTTGACGTACTCCTTTTCCTGTTTGGAACCAGTGTGTTGTTCCATGTCCAGTTCTCACTGTTGCTTCCGGACCTCCATACAGGTTTCTCAAGAGGCAGGTCAGGTGGTCTGGTATTCCCATCTCTTGAAGAATTTTCCACAGTTTATTGTGATCCACACAAAGGCTTTGGCATAGTCAATAAAGCAGAAATAGATGTTTTTCTGCAATTCTCTTGCTTTTTTGATGATCTAACTTTAGGAAATAAATTCATATATAAATATATAAATTTGTATATCAATAAATGAGTATATATGCAAATTCCTAAAAAACTGTCAAAACTGACTCAACTTTTAATTGATTTATATGTTTACTTATTCTTAAGTTTTGACAGTTCTTTGTATATTTTGGATAACAGTCCTTTAGCAGATATATCTTTTGCAAATTTTTCTCCCTGCATTTGGTTTGCCTTCTCAGTCTTTTGAAAGACTCAGTATGCTGACAATTCTTCCCAGATTGATGTAAGACTAAATGTAATCCATAGCAAAATCACAGCAGGATCTTTGGTAGAAAGTAGTAAGTCTACTCTAAAAATGTATGTGGCAATGTAAAGGGTTCATAGTAGTCAAAATAATTTTTAAAAAGAAGTTCAGAAGACTCAGCCCATTTCATTTTAAAACTTATTATAAAGCTACAATAATTGAAAGAATATGGTATTGGGGTAGAGGTAGGTATATAGATTAATGAAACAGATTTGAGAATTCTGAAAAAAAAAAAATCCTTATATTTATGGCCCATTGACTTTTGACAAAGATTCCCAGGCAATTCAATGAGGGGGAGATAGTCTTAACAAATGGTGCTGAGACAATTCAATATCCATAAGCAAAAGATTCATTTAGACTTGCCACACTCAAAAATTAATTCAAAATGAATCACAGAGATAAATGTAAAATATATACCTATAAAACTTCTAAGAAAAAGCATAGGAAAAATTCTTTATGGCCTTGAGATAAGTAAGAATTCTTAGACATGACACCAAAGCATTACCCATAAAATGAAAAATTAGTAAATTAGACTATATAGAACTCATCATTAAGAAAATGGAAAAAAAAAAAAGCCTGGGAGACCATATTGATGCATATCACAAAATATATAAACATTTTTTTCAACTCAATAATAAGGAGAAGGTAACTCAATTTAAAAGTAGACTGGGGGCTTTCCTGGTTTTCCAGTGACTAAGACTCTGAGTTCCCAATGCAGGTGGCCCTGGTTTGATCCCTGGTCAGGGAACTAAATCCCACATGCTGCAACTAAGACCCAATGCAGCCAAGGAGATAAATAAATATTTTAAAATAAAAATTAAAAAATGTTTAATGGACAGAAGATTTGAAAAGATACTTCACCAAAGAAAATAAACAAATGGATAAGAATAAGCACTTGAAATTATGCTCAATATCATGAGTCATTAGGGAAATGCAAATTCAAAGCACAATGAGACAGCACTACATACCCACTACAATAGTTACAGCTATATAGCTATATAATGAAAGGACACAATAGCTAATATTGGCAAAACACAGAGAAACTGGAACTCTCTTACATTTCTGGAGGTAATGTAAAATGGTACAACCACTTTGGGAAGTGATGTTTTCTTTGAAAAGTAACATAAACTTACCCTGCTGCTGTTGCTAAGTTGCTTCAGTCATGTCCAACTCTGTGTGACCCCATAGATGGCCTCCACCAGGCTCCTCTGTCCCTGGGATTCTCCAGGCAAGAACACTGGAGTGGGTTGCCATTTCCTTCTCCAATGCATGAAAATGAAAAGTGAAAGTGAAGTTGCTCGGTCATGTCCGACTCTTAGTGACCTCACGGACTGCAGCCCACCAGACTCCTCCGTCTATGAGATTTCCCAGGCAAGAGTACTGGAGTGAGGTGCCATTGCCTTCTCTGAAACTTACCTTACAACCTCACAGTTCCTTTTTTCAGTATCTAGCCAGTGGGAATGAAAGCATATGTTCACAAAAAGACTTAAGAACAAATATTTGTAGCACCATTATTCACAGTGACCAAAAACAGGAAGGACTTCCCTGGTGGTCAGTTGGTAAAAAATCTGCCTGCAAAGCAGGAGACCCAAGTTCGATCCTTGGGTCAGGAAGATTCCCTGGAGAAAGGAATCGTAACCCAGTCCAGTATTCTTGCCTAGAGAATCCCATGAACAAAGGAGCCTGGAGAGCTACAGTCCACCGGGTCACAGAGTCAGATGTGACTGAGCGACTAACACTAACTAAAAATAGGAACAAATTCAAATGTCCACCAAGTGATGGATAAACAAAATGTGATATATCCCTATAGTGGAATATCATTCAGTACTAAAAAGGAAAGCGCTGTTGACACATGCTACAACATGAATGAATCTCAAAAATATTTTGTGAAATGAAAAAAGTCAGATGCAAAGGATTACATATTTTATTATTTCATTTACATGAAATACCAGAGAAAAGAAATTTTAGGGAAAGAAAACAGATCAGGGGTACCTGGGCTGGGGGTAAAAGTGGAGGTTGGCTGAAATGGCAGGTGAGAACTTTTGGGGGTGATAGAAATGTTCTGAAACTGGATGGCCATGATGGTTGCACAACAATTATTAAGTAAAAATTATAATATTGTACACATTTCGTTTTAGAAAAGGCAGAGGAAGCAGAGATCAAATTGCCAACATTCGCTGGATCATGGAAAAAGCAAGAGAGTTCCAGAAAAACATCTATTTCTGCTTTATTGACTATGCCAAAGCCTTTGACTGTGTGGATCACAATAAACTGTGGAAAATTCTTCAAGAGATGGGAATACCAGACCACCTGACTTGCCTCTTGAGAAATCTGTATGCAGGTCAGGAAGCAACAGTTAGAACTGGACATGGAACAACACACTGGTTCCAAATAGGAAAAGGAGTACGTCAAGGCTGTATATTGTCACCCTGCTTATTTAACTTCTATGCAGAGTACATCATGAGAAACGCTGGACTGGAAGAAACACAAGCTGGAATCAAGATTGCTGGGAGAAATATCAATAACCTCAGATATGCAGATGACACCACCCTTATGGCAGAAAGTGAGGAGGAGCTAAAAAGCCTCTTGATGAAAGTGAAAGAGGAGAGTGAAAAAGTTGGCTTAAAGCTCAACATTCAGAAAACGAAGATCATGGCATCTGGTCCCATCACTTCATGGGAAATAGATGGGAGAACAGTGGAAACAATGCCTGACTTTATTTTTTTGGGCTCCAAAAATCACTGCAGATGGTGACTGCAGCCATGAAATTAAAAGACGCTTACTCTTTGGAAGAAAAGTTATGACTAACCTAGATAGCATATTCAAAAGCAGAGACATTACTTTGCCAACAAAGATCTGTCTAGTCAAGGCTATGGTTTTTCCTGTGGTCATGTATGGATGTGAGAGTTGAACTGTGAAGAAAGCTGAGTGCCAAAGAATTGATGCTTTTGAACTGTGGTGTTGGGGAAGACTCTTGAGAGTCCCTTGGACTGCAAGGAGATCCAACCAGTCCATTCTGAAGGAGATCAACCTTGGGATTTCTTTGGAGGAATGATGCTAAAGCTGAAGCTCCAGTACTTTGGCCACCTCATGCAAAGAGTTGACTCATTGGAAAAGACTCTGATGCTGGGAGGGATTGGAGGCAGGAGGAGAAGGGGACGACAGTGGATGAGATGGCTGGATGGCATCACTGACTCAATGGATGTGAGTCTGGGTGAACTCCGGGAGTTGGTGATGGACAGGGAGGCCTGGCGTGCTGCGATTCAAGGGGTCGCAAAGAATCAGACACGACTGAGCAACTGAATTGAACTGAACTGAATACATATCATGGATTAATTTTATGGCATGTAAATTATATCTTAATGTAACTGTTTAAAAACGCTTGCCCATTTAAAAGTGACATGAAAGGAGAAGGCTAAGACTGGGTCTTAGGCAAGTCTATCATGTTTAGGGAATCACATTTGGAAACTTAAACCATAGGGAGATGTAAGGAAATGGTTACTCTAAAAATCAAGATAATGGTTTCTTTTAGTGGAGAATAAGGATTGGAAAGGGGCACATGGATGTAATCATGGAATATCTGGTAAACTACTTCTTTACTTGGATGGTATTTATAAAGACTTTCACCTTAGAATAAATCATGAAACTACCAATTTTTTTTTGAGATTTTTGCATTTGTATTTTATTTCATAAGAAATTAAAGGAAACTTCCTTTTCTTTTTTGAGAGGCATGCCACACAGCATGTGGGGTCTTAGTTCCCCTACCAGAGATCAAACCCACATCCCTTGCATTTCAATCTTAGTGTCTTAACCAATGCACCCCCAGGGAAATCCCTAAAGGAGACTTTAAAGAGGCTAGTAAGATGAAATCGGTATACAGAAGTCAATCAGATTTCTATATACTAGTAAAAAATTATAAAAGTAAATGTCTAAAAAGATGCTATTTACAAAGGCATAAAAATATAAAGTGCCTAGTAAATCTAACAAAATTGTACAAAATCTCTGGGGAGAGAACTATAAAAACTCATTTTCAACCATTAACAAGACCTACTAAAAGGAAGAGGATATTCTTCTTTCTTTGACTTTTGAGTAACTAAGAACTATTTCTTTAATTTCTAAAGGTATGGTGTTTTATGAGGCTCTTTCTGTTATTGGTTTATAACAATTGCTGATTAGGGAACTTGGCTTTCTATGATACTAATAATTTGCCTGTTCCCATGGATTGGAAGAGTAAATACTCAAAATATATTAGTTCTCAAACACATCCATAGATTAAAATGAAAATTTCAGTTGCATCTCTATTTTGCATCACATACAAAAGTACATACCAGAGGATTAAACACACATGTATAGACACACACACACACACACACACAGATTTGTTTAAAGTTTGAAGAAAATATTAAAAAATATTTTGAAATGTTGGGATGGGAAAAGCTTGCATCAGCATGACCTCGAACCTAGAAACCATAAAGGGAAAGGTTGACTGAGCTGACTACCTAAAAATGTAAATCACCTACAGAATAAGACACCATGAACAATGTTAATTGGGGTAAGATATGCATGAAAAGATACACAACACATTTTAAGTGAAATGAAAAACAGAGAAAAGAAAAAAAGAAATTTATTTTTGTTGCTCCTGACAATTTGATTCTAAAATTTGTATAGCTGAGTAGCCATGAAGAATGACAAGATGAGAGAACTTACCCTACTAGGTATAAAGACAGTTTTTAAGCTATAGTAACTAAAATAGTATAATACCTGTGCAAGGAAACATAAGTGGAAGAACAGAAGAGCAAGGAGAACCCAGAAACGGACCACACATACAGACGTGATATAACTTGACAGAGGAGCACTGCAGATAGACTTTTCAGTAATTGATATTGGGACAACAAGAAGTCCATAAGGAAAATAAATTGAATCCACTACCTCACTCCATCCTCAAAAGTCAAGCCCAATAGGAATTGCCAACATTCACTGGATTATAGAGAAAGTAAAGAAATTCCAGAAAAACATCTACTTCTTCTTCAATGACTATACTAAAGCCCTTGACCGTGTGGATCACAACAAACTGCAGAAAATTCTTAAAGAATGGGAATACCAGAACACCTTACCTGTCTCCTGAGAAATCTGTATATGGATCAAGAAGCAACAGTTAGAACTGGACATGGAACAACTGACTGGTTCAAAATTGGGAATGGAGTATGTCAGGCTGTATATTATTACCTTGCTTATTTAACTTATATGCAAAATATATCATATACAGAATACCAGGCTGGATGAATCACAAGCTGGGGTCAAGATTGCCAGGAAAAATATCAACAGCCTCAGATATGCAAATAATGCCACTCTAATAGCAGAAAGTGAAGAGGAACTAAAAAGCTTCTTGATGAAGGTAAAAGAGGACAGTAAAATTGCTGCCTTGAAACAACACTGAAAAAAACTAAGATCATGGCAGTCCCATCAGATGGCCAAAACCAAAATCCGATTGATTGATTATATTCTTTGCAGCCAAAGATGGAGAAGCTCTATACAGTCAACCAAAACAAGACCGGGAGCTGACTGTGACTCAGATCATGAACTCCTGCTTGCCAATTTCAGACTTAAATCAAAGTGAGGAAAACCACTAGACCATTCAGGTATGACCCAAATCAAATCCGTTATGATTATACAGTGGAAATGACAAATAGATTTAAGGTACTAGATCTGATAGATAGAGTGCCTGATGAATTATAGATGAAGGTTTGTGACACTGTACAGGAGACAGGGAGCAAGACCATCCCCAAGAAAAAGGAATGCAAACTGGCTGTCTGAGGAGGCCTTACAAATAGCTGTGAAAAGAAGAGAAGCCAAAGACAAAGGAGAAAAGGAAAGATATTCCCATTTGAATGCAAAGTTCCATACAATAGCAAAGAGAGATAAGAAAGCCTTCTTCGGTGATCAGTGCAAAGAAATAGAGGAAAATAATAGAATGGGAAAGACTAGAGATCTCTTCAAGAAAATTAGAGATACCAAGGGAAGATTTCATGCAAAGATGGGCACAATAAAGGATAGAAATGGTATGGACCTAACAGAAGCAGAAGTTATTAAGAAGAGGTGGCAAGAATACACAGAGAACTGTATAAAAAAAGATCTTCACAACCGAGATAATCATGATGGTATGATCACTCACCTAGAGCCAGACATCCTGGAATGTGAAGTCAAGTGGGCCTTAGGAGGCATCACCACGAACAAAGCTAGTGGAAGTGATGGAATTCCAGTTGAGCTATTTCAAATCCTCAAAGATGATGCTGTGAAAGTGCTGCACTCAAAATGCCAGCAAATTTGGAAAACATAGCAGTGACCACAGGACTGGAAAAGGTCAGTTTTCATTCCAATTCCAAAGAAAAGCAATGCCAAAA